>CAMTDV010000199.1:0-45695 GCA_947069175.1 Scalesia atractyloides
CTTCACTTGATGCTTTCTATGTTGTATATTAGTTAGTTGTATTTTTCCCTTTCATTCATGACCATCTGAATTATCCTTGTGATGATTTGTGTATGGGTGAATCGTACAATGAGGATTAATCGTTCATGCTTGACTTACATGGCAATCTATGATACTCTTGATGGATTTAGCTTAGGATTATATATATATATATATATATATATATATATATATATATCAACATGGCCGAACTCATGATGATAATTGGTTTATGATTATTTGTCATGAACTGATGCTACTTTATATATTATTCTAAGTCTCTCGTATTTTATTTTAGTGGGCAAACTAGGACCCATGAAATCACTTATAACTTAGTGTCAAAGCGAGTACTTATAAAAGATATACTTTTATGTCTACATACTTTTTGTACTTTAAATTTCAAATCCAAATCCTTCATCAAAATTACAAATACTCACACACCTTCATTTATCTCATGTAGAGTAACCTCGATGTTTCCAAATCTCCAACTTTTCACGGGATTACTAAGGGAAAGCTTGCAAAACCGCGAGTACACTCGAACACCCTTTTACGCTTTACACTTTTAGGTGCAATATGTTTAACTTATCAAATTACACATTGACACTTATACTTTATGCAAATATAAACAATCTATTCATGCATGCTTAAATACGTGATAGTTGATTTGTACTCGTGGAACATTCTTATGTGATTCATTTGTCATTAACTTCGTACGAGCCTACCCTTGACATGTATAACACTATAGAATTAACGCGCCACCCGTAGTCTTGTGGTCATGTTAAGTCTTTAAATTCATACGATAATCAGATGATTGACTTGTAAAATTGCATGCCATGATACATTAATCTAGTTAATTATTTTTGCCATGCGGATTCGTTCAAATATGTTAAACTTGTGTACTCGCTAACACTTTGTGTGTTGAACTATACTTTTTAAACATGTTGCAGGTAGATGATGTTGATATCGATGAAATCTAGTAGGGACGACCTAGAAATGCGCCAAACTTTAAATTCATGTTTATAGATTAGTCATACGTTACTTGTTGTATTTTGTTTTCTAATTCATGTACTTAAACCGTTAGCAATGAAATGAAATATTATTTATTAAATAGTTGTCACATTTAGCGTTATGAAGTCTCGAGCAATATAATTACGTCTGCCTTGTTGATTCCGCCATCGGTTAGGGTGTGACAAGTTAATTATGTATTATTACAGATTACGTGATTTTGAGTACTCATTTCGTAATTAAGTGATTTCATTAAAGTATTTATGTGAAACCCCATTTAGTGTTTATGTAATTATGTAAGAACAAAACATGTAATACATAATATTTCATATGGAATACCTAATATTTTAGGTCTAATCATGTATTAAGGATAAATTATAAACAAAACATTAGCCAAGTAAACCTATAATAACCACATAATGTCGTATATTATAGGTTTAATTATGTAATAAAGCATAAAAATCAAGTTCTTATTATTGAACGTGTAACCACGTAAAAAGCATGATTGTAATAACATTAATTATAACAAATCATATTGAATGTGTAACCACGTAATTGATTTATATAGAATGTGTAATCACGTAATGATTTATATTAAATTTGAATGGATTTTAAAAATCACGTAGTCATGTAGTGGGTATTCAAAATCACGTAAGGATTATTCAAAATACTGCAAGTTTTTTTAAGAAAGCTATAATAATAGGCTGCTCGAATTAAAGAGAATGAAAAACTCGTTAATATGATGTAATTTTAAAAATAAAAAATATTAACGTATGAAAACGTTATAGCCGTTTGAAAATTAAAGAAGAAACTAGTTCACTTGAGAAAAGACTAAATTACCCTTTCTACTAATAACACTTGTCACTCCCTCCTTCTCGTGTATGCTTCGCACACAATTTCTCTCTTATCCTTTATGCGTGATCCCCTCTCTCTCTCTCTCTCTCATTATAATTAAAATTTGATATTTTAATTTTTAATATCAATAAAGGACAAAACAAATTTATAGAATTAATAAAATTGAATACCTTTATATAAAACTGAAATATCCTTACCTTTAACTAAAGTGTTTAACTAAATTAGAGTTATGGAGCAAACTGACAATAAATGAAAACATTAATGAGGAAAATAACACGTTTTAAATTATTGCGGGAAAACGTTAACATAGTTAAACCACTGGGAACAAAAAACGAAGTTCCACTGTTATTAAAAAGTCCATATGTTATCGTTGTATATAGGGAAGGAATTGTCATATAACAACTAAGTTTCACTATTATTTAACTAGGTTATAGACCCACGTATTACACGGAGTTGTAACCTATAAAAATAGTACATATAAATAACGTATTTTTATTGTTATATGAAAGTTCACACAACTAACTTGAATTTACAATAAAACCAGCCTACGTTAATTACTAACACTGCAATATGTTAATAGCCCGTGTATTACACAAGTTGAATACTGAAAAATGTGCAATACACAAATTTGTATATTCTCCATTTGAAACTACGTATTACCCATATAAAAATGTATGTAAATAATATTATTTTTATTATTGTGTATGACAATAAATTTATTGGTAGGTTATTGTAATTCATATTAATAACTTTTATGTGGATTTACTTAATAATTAGTTATTATAAAATTGTTATCTAAGTTAACAGTTTATATATGATAAATAAAATATTTTCATATTTAATGGTTTTATTATGTTACAAATATGTAAAAAAAAGAAATTTATAATATTAAAATAAGATTAAGTTATCCTTTTCTACTTTATAAAATAATTATTTATTTAAGGTTATGAGGAGATTTGAGCAGTAAAAATGATTAGGTAAAATATGGTGGTACGACGTGTGATATTTTATATTACTTTTTAGGTAGTAGAAGTAAATAATTTATGTAACTACAATCTGAGAGTAATATTACAGTTTTGTTGAATAAGTTACTTTTAGGTAATAGAAGTAAATAATTTACGTAATTACTATCTGAAAATAATATTACAGTTTTGTTGAATAAGTGTATATTTATATTTGTGGTGCTTAAAAATTGTTGCATATTCTTTTAGTTGATTTTTACAATAATATACATGTTACTAACATCCGTAAAATAAAATACAAGATCGGATAAAAAATATAAAGAATACTCAAAAGCTACAATTATCCTTCATGCTTCCGTTATATATATAAAATAATATAATATTAAAACTAAACTTATGATAATTTATAATAATATATAAGAAGGGGGTAAGGATAAAGTATTTTAAATAAAATATAAGTAAAACTGTAAGATTTGAAAAGAATGGCATATTTCATTTTTTAAGTATTGATTTATTGTTTTGAAATATTAAATAATTGTTTGAAGTAAATGATCTAAATGGAATGGTTATGGCACTTTTACTTTTAGTGACTTTTATTCCATCATAGTTATCTTCTATTCAAATTAAGCTTAAAAATTAGTAACCTTGCTTTGCAATGGTACAAGTACAATACTAATATATGGTTTAGTTGTCAAAAGAGATTAAAAAAAAAGTAATTTTATTAAGGTTTAGGGATTTTAATATTTTACTATATGCGTTGTAGTAATACTAGTATAGGACTGACACACGATGTAGTCTTTACAAAGAGAAGAAAATAACAACTCTACAGTATGATATAAAGTGCATAGGTGTAAATGAAAAAATACATTAAAATACAAATTAGTTTAAAAGAAAAAAACTACTAAATGACTACGTAGGAAAGTCATGTCTTCATTTGATAGATATTATAATTATCAAGTTTTATTTTTGTATCATTTTAATCACTTAGTTTAAACATTTGTTAAAAAAAAACTATAACAAAAATAGAATAATATCGTAACTTAGTGGTTTTATAGTTGGAAAAAGTTTGAATGGACTCACTTGTAACATTAAATAAAAACTTGGTTAGTGTTGCTAAAATATTTCGTTTTATATTATAAAATGTGTTATTTTAGGATATGTAGTCCATTTGAGTAAAACAAAGTCAAATTTAGTGGCTTAACTTTAATGAATGAAAGTTCAAATAAATTGGTGATATTGACGATATTGAGGGAACTACAGGTGAAAAAATAAAATTGTGCTTTTTTTTTAAAAAGGAGTAAATTGTTAAAATGCACTTTAACGTTTGATCATATATGCCAATTTAGATAGAAAATGTTTTTTTTTTGTTGTCATTGAGGCCTTTGGCATGTTTTTTCTGATCATTTCAATAAAAAATTCAAATGTCATTAAACAATATAGAATAAGCGTATAATGAAAAATAGGTGTTTGAGATGTTTTAATAGTTTAAAATGATGATAAGACTATATGTTGTGGAGGGACATAAAGAGAGGGTATGAAGTGCTACGTGAGAGGTGAGAGGTGGGAGGTGTTTTTTGGGACCCACAATTTTTAGTTAAAAGAACAAACACACCCAATCAAATAGCACCATGTTAGCGAGCCATACACCTCCATGTTGGGCATGATTTCCCCGCCCACACCACCACACCATTCTCCACGCCGCAGTCGGGCTAGTGTAGCGGCATGGTTGAGGCTCCATGCTATCTTCCACGCTGCCACACCGTGGGGTCTAACAACTTAGAAATCATTTTTTGGAATGGAATGATCTATGTTTAATTTTGATCAATTAGATGTTCATTTTAGCTAATTATAACTCTAATTATTGAGAACACATATATATTATTGTGTGCGCGCAGAGGAGAGATAAAGAAATTTGGTGAATTTAGTTGAAAATGGCCGATGTTGAAAACCTAAAAAATTAGTTAAAAAGGACATTTGACCTATCAATGTGAAATTATATCAACCCGTGGATCATGAATATGTTGGTTACTTATGCAATGAAATTTTTTTGGCATATTTAGGAGAGTTGAAAAGGACTAGCATAGTTGAAGATGTAATCAAACACTCAACCGGATCAAGCTTAGCTTTGACAAATACGAGTATATGGAGATTGGGTGAAACTGTGTCCAAATTGATGCAAGTTTGATAAATAAGTAACGGGAGACATGTCTAGTGTCAATAATAAAAATGTATTAATAAAATTAGTCAAACACCTATAACAAAGTGCATATTCTTTCTTAAGGAATATTTGGGAATACTAGGAACTAACACATTTTATAACCAAAATAAGAATTTGTACCTTCATAATCATGCTAGGCACCAGGCACTCATACAGTGGTCTATGAATCGGCGTAAATAAGTTACGCACTGTTTGAGTGTACTGTTTGTTATACACCATACCTTAATATATATTATTATTATTATTATTTTTTGCACGGCGGTAAACAAAAGACCAGCAAGGAGCTAGACCAAAAGAATTGCAGTATATAGTGGAAACAAACTGAATCTACGTCGATTATTACAAACTAAACCATCCATTTTTCTTGGAATTTCACATAATTGAAGGAGTCAATTTTTTTAATTCCTCCACTGTCTTTACCGGCAAGCAAATGTCTCGTCTAATGAAGTACGTTACCATGGAAGCAGGAGCCACATGCCCACTTGGCATGATTTTGGTTTGTTAATGAAAAATAATATGGGTTTTTAAGGTATTTTTTAAACTTATTAGCAAAGCTATATTTGAGAAAGTTGCGAAAACTCCTTAACACGTATAAGTAGAGCAAAACTCATTTAATCACTCGAAATCAAACTATATATCATCTTAGGCAAACATCACAAACCGACACCAATCGATTTGATAGGTTGTTCGAACATTTTTCCTCCTAAACCGGTTAATAACCCGAAGCGGTTTTTACAAACCCATTTTATATTTTTGATCACCAGCCTGCTTCGGTTTATAAGTCGAACCTGTTTACAACAATAATAATAATAATAATAATAATAATAATAAGCGGATTTGTACACATCCGTTTAGCTAAACATGTTCTCGGGTTTAACACGAAACTAACCCAAACATTTTTAAACTAAAACCAAACCCACGGATTTCATTATACTCCTATCAAGGAAAGACAACATATGTATCCACATTTTATCCACTTAATAATCACCAACATTAATACAAATGTGATAAAACAGGTAATATTTAAAAAAAATTTATCTATATATAAATTATAAGAAAATGAATAATGTTTTTTTTTGCCTTTTAGTCTCTTTTATTATTTAGTGTAAATTTTATAAATTATAAGAAAATGAATAGTATTTTTTTTGTCTTTTAGTTTATTTTGTTATTTAGTTTAATTATTTTATTCTTTTATTTTATTATAACCAAATTATCTTTCTACTTCTAAACAGTTTTTTTAACGAACACGTTAATATCATTTTAGACATATTTTTCAATTTTTCTTTTTCTTTGTTATAACGAGTGTGGCGAAAGTTTTTTTCAGTTTAGTTTTTTTAATGAATACGCCAATACTCTTTCGAACATATTTTTTTTAACTTTTCTTTATGTTTGCTATAACGAGTGCACGGAAATCGGCCGAGTTTCTATCGTTTTATTTTTCGTTCACCTTTTTTTTACCTTTGTTATTTACTATATTGTTTTATCCTTTTTTTTATTATCTTGATGTTTAGAGCTGAACTACGACACAAATAACATAACACATTTAAATATCATTTTATTTAATTTTATAAATTTATTTATCGGTTGCCATGATGTGCTATAAAATCTGAATTCCAACTGCGTCCCTGTGCAACGTACGAGTAACTACGACCCAAGTATTAATAATAATAAAAACAGTTTATATTCATGTTTCTAGGTAAATAGAATAGAATTAGGGAAAGGCAATGAATATAATATAAAATCATAGCATTGACAAGTCATCCTTAATATGTTGAGGTACAATCGGAGTTCCCTACATAGAGCATGCCTTTGCGTTATATAAATTGCGTCAATCTGTTCGATTCTTTTTTCATGCATTCTCCGGAGAATGTTGTAGGTGATAAGATCGGGGGACGACTCGAAGGAGGGCAAGGAGTCAAGATGCTCTCATGCTTTTTTCAAGTCCCCCGCCTTATAGAAGCCATAAATTAAACAACATATTGGTATCGCCTTTGTGGCTTCCATGTTCAATTCATCAACACGTGCCTTAATGAGGGAGGTGTATGTAAGAAGATTGAAACATATTTTCAGTTCGTGCATTTCTTTCAGGGCCTTGGCAGCGTCATCCCAACCACCCTAGGCAAGGTAACAACAGATAAATGAGTTATAGGTCACTACGCCAGGCTCTATAACATTTGTTACCGTTAGACTGAACATTACAAGTGCCAAGTCCAATATTTTGTTTTTGCAATAATTATTCATTATCGTGTTGTACGTGAAACTAAATCTCATAACTTTTTAAATTTGTATTTGACGTGTCTAACAAAACACGTATAAGTAGAGCAAAACTCATTCAGTCACTCAAAATCAAACTACATTTCTTAGGAACTAGAACTTAAGAAAGCATCACAAACTTGACCACAATCGATTTGACAGATTTAAACATTTTCCCTTCTAACGCGGGTTATAACCCGAACCGCTATTTAAAAGGAAAATGGATTTGTACACGCTCGTTTAGCTAAACATGTTGGCGAGTTCGATCCAAAACTACCCAAACATGTTTAGACTAAAACCAAACCTGCGAATTCCATTATGCTGCCATCAACCAAAAACAAGAATATATATATATATATATATATCCATATTTTATCTATTTAATGATCACAGACATTAATTCAAAAATTGAAAAAATACTTAATATTTTAAGTTCCTTAACAAAAAAAAAGTTCATATTCAAGTTTTTAGGTAAACATAATTCAAGTTTTTCGGTAAAAGACCAGTGTGAATGTAAGTTATCTGTGATGGTACCTCAGCAGCTCAAAGGAATTATGTAGAGAGGGAAAAAGAGAGAGAACTCATATTTAATTGAGAGAGATAGAGAGAGAATGAGATATTTAGGATAAGTTTATACAAATGAGATTTTTTAAACAAGGGAGTGTCCCTCTATTTACAGAGGGGGTAGCCGCCAATAGTGGTGCACAAAAAGTCTAAACTCAGAAAAAAAACCTGGATCTGGGCGTAATAAAACCGCGTTTTGAGAACCCGGATGTGGACCGGATCCTGCCCTATGAGTATGGACCAGGTACGGTATAGCCTCTTTGAACCCGAACTCGAAAATGTTTTTTTAGACCCGATTTATACCTGGGTTTAATAAATACCCATAACCGGTTTTTTGAAATACCCGTACCCGGGTTTAACGAATACCCGGACCAGGTTTTAAGAATACCTAATACCGGGTACTACCGTTGTTCTGTGCAGGGACTATTCCAGGTCAGTTTTAACAGCTATATAGCTGTTGGAGCTGTGTTTTGGGAAGATTTGAGGACCCCAAGTCGCTTACAAATGCTATGAATACTAGCCTAATGTTTGGGTTAAGTCACACTACTAGAAATTCACCGAAAATCACCAAAAAAACTATTAAAATGGCTTCGCAAAGTGCTACATCTTCCTTTGGCGTGGGTTCTACAGCTACCAAAGCAAGTGTAATGGAAGTTATTCCTACAGCTGAAACAACATTTGTACAAATGTCTACCTCGAGATGAAGAATAAACGAAGACAATCAAGTTATTTGAAGCTATCTATGTTCATCATCTTAATTTTATTCAACCCTATCTATGTTTGTTATTTATGTGTCATGTGTATTTTAAATGTATGTTTTATGAAATAAAACATGTCCATTTGTATTTCTATGTTTTGTTCCAACAAATGAATATAAAAACCCGATCTATACCCGAACCCGATCGACTCGCCCTTAAAAGAGGGGGAGGGGGTTCGAGGGAGGGGGAGATGAAATCTCACCACTCCAACCATATCCGAACCCTACCAGAGTCATACCCGAACTCGAAAATATGGTATTATAATATCCGGGTATTAGAAAACCTGGCCCTGAACACACCCGAATCCAGGTACATAGGGTATGGAATTCCTGGCCAATATCCGGACCTGAACCCAACCCGGGTATTGTCAATACCCGAGAATGTAAAATCCGGTCGTATCCGAACCCGGTTCTACACCCGGAACTAGGTACTTAAAAACCCTGATTTGTGCACCTCTAGCCCCCAAACCCCCCTAATCGGCTTACATGTTATGGACTGGATTGGGTCGGCACTTCGTTTAGTATTTTGTTGTTTGGGTTGTTTGGACTTTACTGGACCCAATAAGCTACCTACAACTAGAGATGGGCATAATCGGGTTTTATTATTACCCGGAACCGGTTCCAACCCGGACCCGGTTCTGCTTGGATGTCATTGGAACCGGGTATGGTGTGGAACCGGGTCCAGTTCCTACCCGGGTTCACACCCAAGAATATGGAACCGTGTAGAACCGGGTACGGGTATTATGGAACCGGGTATGGTGTGGAACCGGGCATGGTGCGGAAGCGGTTCCTGATAGTGTGGGAACCGGTTCCTGGCAGTCAAACCTGCCATTTACTGTTCAGAACCGGTTCCTGGCAGTCAAACCTATTCAGTCAAACCTGCCATTTTACTATTGGGAACCGGTTCCTGACAGTCAAACCTGCCATTCACTGTTCAGAACCGGTTCCTGATAAAATGTTACCGTTGGAACCGGTTCCTGATAAATGTTACTGTTGGAACCGGTTCCTGAATACATAATCGGTTTTTCTATATAAACCCCTTTACACTTTACACTTTACAGAATCGGTTTTTCTATATAAACTTAACACTTTACACTTCAAATCTAATACTATCAAAGAGATAACGATGGCTTGCAACGATGAGGTCGTGGTTGTTTTGGAAACCAAAAGAAACCCCGCTATTTGGAAGCACTTTGACTTGTGCTTGATGTCGGATAGCCATGAAATGGCTAGATGCAAGGGGTGCGGGAAGTTCATGAAGGCGTCGGCCAACTCGACGCTCAAGAAACACACCGACCGCCATTGTCCGGTGACAAAGGCGAAAAACAATGAAAAGGGTGAAGCATCCGGGACCGGGTCATCGAAAGTTTAGTTTGTTTTATGTATTGTAAACCCATTTGTGTTTTATGATTAGTATGTTTAGTGTTTTATATGTTTTGTTTAACGTTTCTTGTTTAGGTTGTTTGTGTAACCGGGTACTTGTTTCTAGCAAAGACTTATAAAAAAAACTCACATTAAAAATATATTGACGCCGGGTCTGGAAGGTTACCGTAGGAACCGGGTATGATAAGAACCGGTTAGGGTACAACCCGGGTACGGGTTGGAACCGGTTCCAGAACTTATTTTTTTCCAAAAATGTGGAACCGGGTAGGAACCATCGGGTATTTTGAACCCGGAACCGGTTCTACCATATGTTGGGTAGGAACCGGAACCGGTCCCAGGTAGGTTCCACCAGATCGGGTTTAGAACCGGTTATTATGCCCATCTCTACCTACAACGCTATGCGTGTACATGTGAATGTACTTTACACGAATGATCTTGTTGCCACGTCAATAGAATCTACAATATATTATCTACAACTTAAAGCTTAGCATTAAAATGTCAATATAATTATGAGATAGCGACATCTTTCTAACCATGTGGTAACACATGTCATTCATGTGATGAAGTATATCTATTATAAAATCGTAAATTGAATTATTAGCAAGTTATATAAGAGGAGTAATACTTGCAATATAAAAAGAGCAACTTTATAAACATTACAAGTAATATCGAATAGATATAAAGGAATAAAGAAAAAGAATAAATTATGTGGTTAATAAGTCATAACCACATTGATGAACCTTTGAGACCTTGTCTAGAATGTATTCTTATAGATGGAGAATAGATGTTTTAAGTGTCCGGCTTATTAAAACGTTTTCGTCCTTGTTTTACCCTTAACTTCAAATAAAATGGAAGTTACACATGTTTAAGTTTTTTTAAGGCTTAAATCATACTAAATTCATTTTTGCGGGGCTCGAACCCTTAATGTTAAGAAAAGCAACATCTTAACTACAATGACTTTGCTATTTGGACCCAACCCCGCCTCAATGCATATTTAAGTTAGGTCATCCTTTAGCTCACTTGTTTATGTCTAGGTGATTTAAATACTAGACCGTTAATTTTCATATCAGCTTCATATTAAATTATTGTTTTGCAATATTCACTAAGAAAAAAATATACAACAACAACAATTATACCTAGTGAATCCTGCATATAGCAAGCTATTGTTAGGGTCTTGGGAGGGGGGATGTAGACAAACCTTACCTATATTCGTAGGAATAGAGAGATTGCTTCCAAAAAGACCTCCGGCATAAGTATCTAATGGTAGACGAGACAAACTTAGAGAAACAAAACATTGGAAACAACCAAACAATAGGCCAAATAGGTGGTGATAAAGTAACATAGTAAAGTAGATACAAGAGAAAAAGCATATGACCACATATAAACATATGAGCAATAATCACATGCAAGTTCCACCTAAACGCTAAGACATAGATAAACTTGCTCCAATCCGTTTTTAACCTTAATCCTACATCTCCATAAACCTCTATCCTGTATCATGTCCTCAGAGAGGTGCAACTTTAACAAATCATGCCTAATCCGCTCATTCCAAGTCATTTTGGGCCTACCTCTACTCCCCTCCCATCCACAATTAGAGGTTCCACTACTTTAACTGGCGCCGTCGTCTGTTTCCTCATTACATGCACAAACCATCTCAATCTCCCATCCTGTATCTTATCTAATATACTAGTTACTCCTAATCTTTCCCTAACAACATCATTTCTAATCCGATCTAACAACATCATTTCTAATCCGATATGTCTCCTCATCACATGGCCAAATCATTTCAATCTCCCCTGTATTTTATCTGATATACTAAGAAAAAAAATATATACAACTTAAATACTTATTTATAAGCAATTTCCCAAATGTTAGTTTAACTTGAACTTTAGATATACAACCGATTTTGGTGAAAAGTTTTATGTAAACGTAACTTTACGACCTTTTTGTGTCAGTAAATTATGCAGGAAAAAATAGAACGAATGACGATAGCATAAAAATAAAAAGAAAAAAAGAAGTTTTTTCTTTGGGCCTTGTGCTTTCAGACTCTGTGATAGATCCTGTGGGCTTTCAATTCAATGGCTCAATAAGTCACAAACAATAAAATATTACTTTGTAATGTTTTAAGGTTTTTTTTCTTTAACTACAGCGTTTAACATTATACATGTAGTTACAGGATGTGTTTTGATTTATACTATTCAATTGGATTGAAAGCTTCATACTAGTATTACTGTATTTGGTTCGTAAAATTTGTTTATGAATGAGTCGGAAAGAATTTCCTAACATTCCTTAAAAGAATTCCACATCCCTTCTAAATTAGGAAGGAACTAAACCAAAGGAAGACAACTATCTGGTCATTCTTCTTCGTTAAAAGGTCATGTCAGTGTAATATGCAAAAATGTGACATGACCTTTTAACGACGAAGAATGACCGGATAGTTTTGTTCCAGATAAAAAAAACTATCTGTCATTCTTGGTCATTAAAAGGAACAAAACTCAATATACAAATCCCATTAGATAAAAAAAAAAACAACCATCTAAACCTAACAACTTGATAATTAAATAAAACTAAATAAAACTAACTTTTTCTTCAACCAATTTGAATTTAGAATTCTTCCAAGAATGTGTATGGTATTTGTACAAAGAGTATACAAAAATGGATGGACTTGGATGTTAAATGCTAAGAATTAAGAAACAACTTTCTTGGGAGAAAACAGTTCTAATGATAATTTGTGTAATGTTTGTGTGTTTGGTTTTTGCTACGCCACTTGATACCTAAAAATGGGTTCCCAAAATATTACAAAACAACATTATTCAATAAAAATTTAAATGGTTTTATGAAGAGTAATTATCCTATAGGTTAATAATTGAAGGAAAGAAACTGTAGAAGCACCTGAGTTGGCAACTTTTGTTTCTAATCCTATCTGTTAATTATTGAAGGAAAGAAACAGTAGAAGCACCAGAGTTGGCAACTTTTGTTTCACTGGTCCTTAAGTAGATGTATCTAATTGGTGGATGCAACGGCTTTGTGGTGGTGGTGGGGTGTGACTAAGAATATTATCTATGCTTACATTAGTTCACCATGGTCTCCATATCTTTCTTCTCTCCCACCTCCTTACACGTGTCTCTTGCCTTCCTTATACATGTCTTTAATCCGCCTAAACGGTATTTCATTGACAAAGAGATAATGAAGGTCATGAACAATGGTGGAGGGTGAGGACCGTCGACCCATCGACGTTGGATGATGCCTTCATAGCAGCGTCTTTCATTTTTCTTCTGCAACGGCGACTTTAAGCGACCTATGTTTCTCTTTCTTTGTCTCAAAGGTAACCCTAATTGACCTAAATTCTGTTTTAGTTCACCCGACATCTCCTTTACGACCCTTGATTTCATTCACCCGATCTCTCCTTTACGACCCTTGATCTCATTCTACAGATACTATTTTCAGTCTGATTTGTTTACGTTGTAGTAGTGGTAGGTCATCATCTTCAGGTTTTCAAAGGAGATTCATAAGATGAAAGAGTATTGTTGTTTTCATTCGCATTTGGATTAGCGGAAGATAAATAAAGGTAATGATGTTTTGGGTTTTTATTTTATCATTACCAAACACAATCTTGGTTCACTTTCAAATTTGGTTTTCACAGTTTACATCAATTTAAGTTCTAAGGCTCATTGTTTCTATATATTTTAGTACGTGATGAAGTTTGCGATGCCATTATTAAAATCAGTAATGATGATGTTGTAATAGATGTAATTATGCATACTTAAGTGATGTCATGTTGCTAAATAATGTCAATGGTGCAATAAGTACATCATAGGTTTTTCTTATCAAATAGGATTTTCATAATTGCAATTTGTAGGAATACAATCTTCAAAGTGTTTGGTGTTTCGAAAGGGTCAGACAAAAAGCAACAATTTAAACTGCTGAAAGCATGTTAAACTGAATTGAAGTTAAATCGAAGTCTTGCACACCAGGTGTCGATTTAATGGTCACTGTAGATTTACTTTTAAAATGATGTTTATGTGTATGTTTCACGTTGAATACGTACATGTTTCGATATCCGTATTTCTAGATAGCCTTATTTACAAGCTTACTGTACAACGACGCATCATTCTTGAGTGGTGAAAGGATACTTATTTTACAAGTTGAATTAAGTATGTGATCTTACCAGGTTTTTATTCTTTATTCTAATTGTGTTCTTTATAAAACCTCTTACTATTTTAATTTATTGTGAAACATTGTTAATTTTGCTCATATGTTTTCTTTTTCAATGAGGATTCCTTTAAAAAAATATATCTGTGATTCTGAACGTTCTTCACACATGTTTTCTGTAAAGATTCTAGGATGAGTTACTAGAGCTCTACGAAAGATAGATGACTGTGTCTAGATTGCCAAATCATACTTTTTTTGGCAGCCTATTAATGTTAATTAAAATTGGGAAGTCGAAGTCCGACAATTTGTTTAGTCATTTCTGAATCATTATGGGCCGATGGGTAATTAATTTTTTCGGGTCAAATATTTCAAGCATTCAATTCCCTTTATAGTACACAGTTATGTTGGACTAGATGATTTACTCTAGGTTTAGATACATTGCCCATGTACTCTTGAAGTCTTGATATAGCAATTGCACCCTTTATTTCAAAATAGGAAAACATTAAGTTTACTTTAGTCAAATACATACAAAAACGCATTAGTGTTACACTGAATATTGTTTTACTTTAACTAGAGTCGTTTAGTTTGCGCTTTTTGGGGCTTTCAGGTTTGTTTTGTAACCCCTTGACAATTATTTTCATCCAGTGACACTTGCTGACTAGTTTCTTTCTTTTCTGCATCCTCGGCTTTTGGATCACTTACCATTATGTGAATTTGGAGTTTTTTGTTTGTGTTATGTGATGGTAGAGCTTTGGGGAAATGTGGTGGCTTCAGTAAGTATACTTGTTTTGCTCTCTTTTTTAAGTTTATATTGATACTCGATGGAGAATTTATTATTATGGATGAAGTGTGAATTTGATTAGATATAGTGCTTTCAAAGTTCAATTTATAAAGTTGTTGTATTTAAAGTTAATTTCATTTAGGTGAATATGATTTTATTTAGTGGTTTTAGACACCCTATAAAGGACCATTTGGTGTTCTTGAGCATATAACTGGATATAAAATATATTGAGGGGTAGGGAGTATGTCACACCCCGACCCGTAGCGAAATAAGAGTCGGGGCATAATTGAGTTATTACCAAAGCTCATTATATTTACTAAAATGTTTCATATTTATTTAAATCAAAATTACATTCTCAATATTCCAAACATGTTCATACAAATACAAAGAAAAATAATCAACTAAACAATCCAAGCTCTAAATCAGTTTATTGTTCTAAGCCAATCCTATGTGTTTCTTGCTGCAGGTGGATCACCTGTATCATGTGTAAAAATGGGGTTTTTGGGTCAACATAAGTTGGCGAGTGAACCTTGTTAAATAAACATTTATTATTGATTTCTTGTTATCATTTTTAAAGAAAAATTGTGCATTAGTCATATGTGAGCAAATGTAAATAATCATACAATAACAATAACAATCCATAAACAATAACATACAATAACATATCAACTTGCATGAATCTATAACATGAATGAAACTGTATATGTTGGCAACGTCACGTTCACGCTCATAATGTAATGGGGAACGGACGGCCTATGATGAATGTCTGTGCGATCAAGGCTCAATCAAACGGAGCCGATCGTATGTCGGCAACGCCCGGTTCACGCTCATAATGTAATGGGGAACTGCTCAACGCTCATAATGTAATGGGGAGCGGCGGCCTATGATATTGCATGTACTGAAAATGATAAATTAAATCTAAACAATAACCACACAAACAGTTGATACAAGCTGAATACACATTTGTTCATGGATATGATGTATGCACAATGATTTAAATATAATAAATGGTAAGACACATGATACACCCAAAAAACGTGATTAAAACGGGGAATTTGTAGAGATTCACTCACATTGGGTGCGTTCGGTTGAAGATAATGAAATGCGCACGAGTTTGGAGGATTGATCGACGAGACTTAACTAACCTAAATAATAACGGGAAGTATGGTAAATGAGTGGATTTTATTAATAATTTTAATAAGATTTTTATATATATTTTTGTGAGTTTAAGGCTATTATCTATCTTTAAAAACATTATTTTTAAGTATTTTTAATTGATTTTTAAACTAAATAAATAAATAAAAATATAAAAAAATGTTGACTTTTGCGTTGACCATTGACCGTTGACTGGGACTGTTGACTGTTTGACCGGTTCGCTAATGTGTAAGTGTGCGCCGGGTGAGGCTCGAACCCGAGACCTCCCGTACGCGTGCACGCAGCTCTACCAACTGAGCTACGTGTCTAACCTGAAATAATTCTGTTTTTAATTGTATTTATACACTATTTTAGTTTATTCAAATTCTTTTATTTTCAAAAAGGTTTTAATCATCGAACCAGAGTGTGCAACAGGTCTCGAACCCGGGACCTGTGGGTTAATATTGCACACAGTCCACCGCTGGACTGTGTGTCTAACCTGGTTAATATACCGATTTTTATTATACTTAACATCTACCGTGAGTTAATCCGGTTCAGTTAGAAAAATAAAACATCTTTATTACAGAGCATACGTGTGTGTCAAGGATCGAACTCGCGGCGTGTGATATATGTGCGCACACAGTCCACCGCTGGACTGTGTGTCTAACCCGAGATAATATCAAAATTATATTAAACTTATAAACAACCTGACTTCATCTTCTTCGTTACAATATCACAGACTACGATTACTCTACTGTTTCTTGTTTAATTCGATTGACAAACATTCAAATGACTAAAATGAAATGGCAGAGAAGATTTTTGGAAGTAGACATACCGGAGAACGATCCATCTCAGAATTCCGGCGAAGTCGTCGGCTCTGTTTTTATGGATTTCGTCTGAGCGGACAGATTAACAATTTTGATTAGCTAGATGCGGAATTGAAGCACTGAACAAGAATTACCAGAAGGTTTAAAAGGCTATACTGTTTCACAGCGAGAATTGAGAACTTTCAGAAGTTTTCCGGCGAGAGTTAATTATCCGATATCGTCGTCTGAAACTGATCCTGATTGAAGGGTTTGAGTTAGCAAAAGCTTAACAACTGATAGACGATGAAAGAAATGAGAGACTTACTGATTTGATGGAAGACACGGTTTTTCGACGAAAGTCCGGCGACTTCAAAAAGCAATTCCGACGATCAGAAACGAGAGTAAACGCGAGAATAAAAGTTCTGGGAATGTAATTGAGTCGCGAAATGAAGCTTTTGTTGAAGTAATTCCAGGAGTGAATGTTTTCGGTTATAAAAACCGAACATCACTTGAATTCAAGTCCATTCATGACTGAATTGATTAGAAATGTCGGTGTATCGTTTATTAATAGAAAATCGTGATCACTCAAACGTTTTGGACGTTTGAAAGCCGATTACGGTTACAGTCGGCGTAAACCGGTTGATTCTTGAGTGAAGTTATCATTTAACTGTTTTCTAGAATTCACAGAAAACATCAAGTGGCGGAGTGGTTATATGTGTGCGTGTTAAGTCTTATACTTACCCGGCTGACCCGGGTTCGAATCCCGGCAGCCGGTTTTTCTTTTTTTTTTTATTTTATTTTAACTTTTTATTTTAAATTCTAATTTGTTTATTAATTATGCAACGTTTAAAATTAAAATAAACAAAAATATGCAACGAAACATTTATAACTTGATATTCGATTACAAACGAATCGGGTTTGGAAAACCCGTTTTTGACAAATGTTACAGTATCCCCTACTTTTAAGAATTTCGTCCCGAAATTTAAGTAGTAGTAGTAGTAGGAAAAAGATGCGGGTATTTTTCGCGCATTGAGTCTTCACGTTCCCAAGTAAACTCAGGTCCCCGTTTCGACTCCCAGCGTACCCTAACAATTGGAATGCGACTTCGTCGTAGACGTTTTTCTCCGAAGTCCATGATCATCTACTGGTCTTTCAATAAAATGCATAGATTCATCAATCTGAATATCTTCTAGAGGAATATGGAGGTTCTCATCAGCGAGGCACTTTTTCAAGTTTGATACGTGGAATGTGGGGTGAATTCTGTTGAGTTCTTCTGGTAGATCAAGCTTGTATGCTACAGGTCCTACTCTTTCGAGTATCTTGAAAGGTCCTACGTAGCGTGGTGCTAGCTTGCCTTTTTGACCAAAACGAACTACTCCCTTCCACGGTGATACTTTTAGAAGTACATGATCACCAATGTTAAACTCTAAAGGCTTCCGTCGTTTATCTGCATAACTCTTTTGACGACTTTGAGCCGCTAGAAGATTGTTTCGGATTTGATGGATCTTGTCTGTGGTTTCTTGGATCAATTCTGGACCAGTGATTTGAGCTTCCCCAATTTCGTGCCAACATACTGGAGATCGGCACTTACGACCATATAAGGCTTCAAAAGGTGCCATGCCGATGCTTGAATGATAGCTGTTGTTGTACGAAAATTCGACTAATGGTAGATGAGCGTCCCAATTACCCTTGAAGTCTATAACACATGCTCGAAGCATATCTTCAAGAGTTTGAATGGTGCGTTCAGATTGACCATCAGTTTGAGGATGATAGGCGGTACTGAGATCTAATCGTGTACCCATAGCGGCTTGTACTGCCTGCCATGTTCGTGAAGTGAAACGACCATCACGATCAGAAATAATGCTTAATGGTACACCATGACGACTTACGATTTCGCTGATGTAGATACGAGCTAACTTCTTATTCTTGAAGTCCTCGCGAATCGGAATGAAGTGAGCTGATTTTGTAAGACGATCAATGATTACCCATATAGTGTCATACCCACCAGAAGTGCGAGGTAACCCGGTAATGAAATCCATGGTTGTGTTTTCCCACTTCAATACAGGTATTTCAGGTTGGACCAGAAGTCCTGAGGGTCTTTGATGTTCAGCTTTTACCTTGGAACATGTTAGGCACTTGGAAACAAAAACAGCAATATCCTTTTTCATTCCAGGCCACCATTAGGTGTATCGAAGGTCTTGATACATCTTGTCGGCTCCTGGGTGATAGAGTATCGTGTTTTGTGTGCCTCATTCATAAGGAATTCACGAAGGTTGTTGTGGTCAGGAATCCATATACGATCTAGATAGTACAGAATACCGTCAGCTTTAGTTTCAATTTTAAGTTCAGCTCCACAGGACAGCTCCTTTCGTACGTCGTCTTCAGTTATTGAAACATGTTGGGCTTCTCGAATTTGATCTTTGATGTCGGTTATGATTTGCGAACATAGAAGACGAATGGAGTTCGCATAACCCTTTCGACTGAGTGCATCAGCCACCACATTTGCCTTACCAGGGTGGTACCGAATTTCACAGTCGTAGTCATTTAGAAGTTCGACCCATCTTCGTTGCCTCATGTTTAACTCCTTTTGGTTGAAGATATGTTGAAGACTCTTGTGGTCAGTGTATATTTCACACTTAGTACCGTAGAGATAATGTCTCCATATCTTAAGAGCGAACACAACAGCTCCAAGTTCTAGATCGTGGGTGGTGTAGTTCTTCTCATGAGTTTTGAGTTGTCCAGAAGCATAAGCTATCACCTTTCCTCTTTGCATTAGAACACAGCCTAGTCCTTGCCCTGACACGTCGCAATAAACCACGAAGTCATCACAACCTTCAGGAAGAGTGAGAATTGGTGCATCACAGATTTTTTGTTTAAGGGTTTGGAAGGCTTCTTCTTGTTTGGGTCCCCATATGAAGGGTTTTCCTTTATGAGTTAAAGCCGTGAGTGGTACAGCAATGCGGGAGAAATTTGAAATGAAACGGCGATAATAACCAGCCAAACCAAGGAATGATCTTACTTCGGTTGGTGTACGTGGCGCTTGCCATTCTTGTACTGCTTTGATCTTTGAGGGGTCGACATGTATTCCCTTGTCATTAACAACATGCCCAAGGAATTGTACCTCTTTTAACTAGAATTTGCATTTGGAGAATTTGGCGTAAAGCTTTTCATTCTCTAAGAGTGTAAGGATGAGTCGAAGGTGCCGTTCATGATCAGACTTAGACTTTGAATAAATGAGGATGTCGTCGATGAAGACTATAACAAAACGATCGAGATAGGGTTTGCAGACTCTGTTCATTAGATCCATGAAGACAGCTGGAGCATTGGTTAAACCAAATGGCAGGACCATGAATTCATAATGACCATAACGAGTTCGGAAGGCGGTCTTTGGGACGTCTTCTTCATGTACTCTAAGTTGATGATAACCAGAACGAATGTCGATTTTTGAAAAACAGCTGGCGCCTTGAAGTTGGTCAAGAAGATCATCAATGCGAGGTAATGGATACCGATTCTTGATCGTTAACTTGTTGAGTTCTCTGTAGTCGATGCACATGCGAAACGTTCCATCTTTCTTCTTCACAAAAAGGACAGGTGCACCCCAAGGCGAGGAGCTAGGACGTATAAATCCTTTGTCAGTCAACTCTTGCAATTGACTGGCTAGCTCTTGCATTTCGGATGGGGCTAACCTATAGGGAGACTTTGCAACTGGTGTAGCACCAGGTATAAGATCGATGCGAAATTCGACTTCTCTCACGGGAGGAAGTCCTGAAATGTCGTCAGGAAAAACTTGCAGAAAATCTTTTACTACTGGGATGTCTTCAAGTTTCTTCTCCATGGTTCTCTTTTTGACGACATGGGTTAAAAATGCGACATAATTCTTGCGGAGATATTTTCGAGCCTGAAGACAGGACATTAATCTGAGCCCTTTCGATGAGGTTTCTCTAAAGATTCGTAGAGTCTGACCGTTTGCAAGAGGAATGCGCATAAACTTTTCGCGACATACAACCTCAGCCTGATGTTGGCTGAGCCAGTCCATACCAATTATAATGTCAAAGCTTCACAACTTCATAGGAATGAGGTCAACTGGAAAGTCGTGATCGTTTAAAGTGAGAGTACAATTTCGTATAATAGAGTTTAATGAGATCGGTTTCCCGTCAGCAACTTCTACTGTTATGGATTCCATGAGCTTATCACGAATTTGATTTAGGATGGGTTCAAACTCTAAGGATACAAAACTTTTGTCCGCGCTAGTATCAAACAACATGGATGCATAACTACCATTGATAAGGAACGTACCGTTAACCACATTGCTGTCAGCTCTAGCCTGATTAGCGTTGATGTTGAAAGCTCTTCCTCTTGCAGTTGGAGGAGCTTGGTTAGCTTGATTCACCGGATTTGCTTGGGCTTGAGCATGTATAATGTTCACCAAACGTGGACAAGTGTTTCTAAAGTGGCTTGGGTCTCCACAATTGTAGCAAGCCCGCATAGGTTGCACCATGGGATAGTTGGGTTGGTAGTATGATTGGGCTAAATGTTGGGTAGGTGGTAGTAGTAGGGGTTGTTGGGCTTGACCCATTATTTGATGGTGGGTTTGAGTTGAGGGCTGGTGGCGGTTCGTTCGCTGAGGTATGCGACAGGTTTGAACAGTGTGACCTGCGCGACCACAGCCGGTGCAATGTTGGCAGGGATGATCAGGAAAGTGATGGTATTGGCAACGGTTGCATTTTTGTAATGGGCCAGAGTATGGCCTTTTATATGGTGCAGGTGAGGGGGCAACTTGGGTAATGGGTGCAGCAGGGATAGGGTAATTGGTTTTGTGTGACAGCGAAGTTTCTGGTGTTACGTTTCCTCTTGTTAGTAAACTTAGAGGAGGAGGTGGAATGGTTTGAAGTTTGGCCCTCAACGGGGGCTTTCTTTTTCTCTTCTTTAAATTTACCGTTGCGAATTCGATTCTCGGTCAGTTCAGTAGCTAGTTCTATAGCAGCTTCAAGTGTTGCTGGCGAAGTGCTGAGAACTGAATCTTGAATTTTCGAGGGAAGACCTCGAATATAATGCTCGACTAAACGGTAAACTGGGGTGAACAAGTTAGGGACCATCTGGTTCAACTCTAAAAACCTCTTATTGTAGGAAGTATGATATCCCTCCTTTTGCTTCAATGAATGAAATTCGTCCTCTAACTTTTTAATTTCACTTCTAGGACAGAATCGTCTCGTCATGATTTCCCTTAACTCCTCCCACGTTAAGGCCATTGCATCTTCGATTCCTCTCTTACCCTTTTCAGTATTCCACCAGGTAAGAGCTACCCCAAATTGTCTCCCGGTTGCGTATCGTACCTTGCGATCCTTGGGACAATCGCAGTTGAGGACAGTGTTTTCCATTTCCTCAAACCAGTGGAGGAGAGCAGTGACACCTTCGGTCCCTTCAAATTTCGGAGGATCGCAAGACTTGAAATGTTTATATGAGCACTTGTTGGTAGGAGGGTTACCGATGTTCTGGTCTTCTTGCTGGGGAGGATTGGTGGATTTGTGGCGAGAGCTTGTTGTACTTGAACCACAATGTCAGGAAGTACCGCGGCCATTTGTTTTGCGATTTGAGTGGCCAAGCGTTCGTGTGACCTTCCTGATTTTCTACCCCCTCGTTGTTGCCTAGCCGACATCTAGAGGAACATATATAAGAAGATTGTGAGTTTATGGAGTCTTTTTAGGTGTCATGTGTCTTAAAGAAAATGAAAATAACATAAATATCAATAATGCAACTACATCCATAGGATGTCTTGGGTTTGCTCATGTTGGGCCTCAAATGTCCCCCATACCTTCACATGTATAGTCTGTGGGCCCCCATGACTATTGGCTTGGTAGGATTCACATTAGTATTGGCGGTTTAACACTCGCATCACCCGAATGAAAACCATGAAATATGTTTACGAGATGTATGGTCGGAATGTGTCCAGGTGTAGACACAATGACAACTCAAAGTGGGGTTAGCTCACACGACGTTTGGTATAGCATGCTTTGGCCTAATAGGTACTTCGTACTCTCATCGTTAGTCCCCAAGTAGGCAAACTGGTCCTTTATTTTGGATTTATACAAATGCCAAGCCTAGACAGGACGTTCCGACTACCGGTACTTGTACCCTTCCAGTTACTACATGCCCGTCATGAGAACTCACTTTGATGTGATTTGAAAATACATAAATCATTGTAAAAAAAAACAATCATGAGAATGATGTGGTGTGTGCTCTCATGGATATAATATGTTATGAGAATATGATTCATGATAGGCATTATATAATAGTATGTACTTATGAACATGCTTGCATAACATTGAATGTAACATTAAACATAAAACATATAAACATCATGAAATTTGGCATGTAACACACAAAAATTTTAAAAATTCTAATCAACTATAGTATAGGCTCTAAGGGTCTAATAACCTATCCTATATCCCTATAGTCATGGCTCTGTTACCAATCTGTCACACCCCCGACCCGCAGTGGAATAAGAGTCGGGGCATAATTAGGTTATCACCAAAGCTCATGATATTTACAAATATGTTTCATATTTATTTAAATCAAAATTACATCCTCAATATTCCAAACATGTTCATACAAATACAAAGAAAAATAATCAACTAAACAATCCAAGCTTTAAACCAGTTTATTCTTCTAAGCCAATCCTATGTTTTCTTGCTGCAGCTGGATCACCTGTATCATGTGTAAAAATGGGGTTTTTGGGTCAACATAAGTTGGCGAGTGAACCTTGTTAGATAAACATTTATTATTGATTTCTTGTTATCATTTTTAAGGAAAAATTGTGCATTAGTCATATGTGAGCAAATGTAAATAATCATACAATAACAATAACAATCCACAAACAATAACATACAATAACATATCAACTTGCATGAATCTATAACATGAATGAAACTGTATATGTTGGCAACGTCACGTTCACGCTCATAATGTAATGGGGAACGGACGGCCTATGATGAATGTCTGTCGATCAAGGCTCAATCAAACGGAGCCGATCGTATGTTGGCAACGCCCGGTTCACGCTCATAATGTAATGGGGAACTGCTCAACGCTCATAATGTAATGGGGAGCGGCGGCCTATGATATTGCATGTACTGAAAATGATAAATTAAATCTAAACAATAACCACACAAACAGTTGATACAAGCTGAATACACATTTGTTCATGGATATGATGTATGCACAATGATTTAAATATAATAAATGGTAAGACACATGATACACCCAAAAAACGTGATTAAAACGGGGAATTTGTAGAGATTCACTCACATTGGGTGCGTTCGGTTGAAGATGATGAAATGCGCACGAGTTTGGAGGATTGATCGACGAGACTTAACTAACCTAAATAATAACGGGAAGTATGGTAAATGAGTGGATTTTATTAATAATTTTAATAAGATTTTTATATATATTTTTGTGAGTTTAAGGCTATTATCTATCTTTAAAAACATTATTTTTAAGTATTTTTAATTGATTTTTAAACTAAATAAATAAATAAAAATTTAAAAAAATGTTGACTTTTGCGTTGACCATTGACCGTTGACCGGGACTGTTGACTGTTTGACCGGTTCGCTAATGTGTAAGTGTGTGCCGGGTGAGGCTCGAACCCGAGACCTCCCGTACGCGTGCACGCAGCTCTACCAACTGAGCTACGTGTCTAACCCGAAATAATTCTGTTTTTAATTATATTTATTCACTATTTTAGTTTATTCAAAATTCTTTTATTTTCAAAAAAAGGTTTTAATCATCGAACCGGAGTGTGCAACAGGTCTCGAACCCGGGACCTGTGGGTTAATATTGCACACAGTCCAAAGCTGGACTGTGTGTCTAACCTGGTTAATACCGATTTTTATTATACTTAACATCTACCGTGAGTTAATCCGGTTCAGTTAGAAAAATAAAACATCTTTATTACAGAGCATACGTGTGTGTCAAGGATCGAACTCGCGGCGTGTGATATGTAACATCCGTCAAAAACGGATTTACCAAACCCGCTCCGTTTAGCAACCGAACAGTCAGTCAAAATTTTCGTTTCGAATTAAATGTCCAAAACATTTTTAAACGATCCGTAATCAATTATTATACGCGAATATATATTTAGTTTTTGAAAAACCGTCAAAAATCGCAAAATAAAAATAAAATACATCTGCCGGGTTTCGAACCCGGGTCTGTACCGAGTCACCTAGTGACTTAACATCTCACACACAAACCACTGCGCCGCTTGATCTGTTTGTTATATATTGCAATCATTTAATTGATAAAATAATGTTACGAATTCAAAATCGGCGCCCAAACGATTCAGTCGTCGGAATCCCGGTAAATTAGCGAGTTTTAACACCGATTTACGTTATAACGTAAACCTTTAATCACATATCGGTTATAACTGATGTTTGAAGTCCGCGACACTTTTCAAAACCGCCGGAAAACTTAAATTGATGAATACAGTTCAAAATCAGACCAAATACATTTCGATTATTCCCTATAAATTCAACCACAATCGTCTGCAAACCTTTTCGCTAAAAATCACATCTTTTCACGGCGTAATTTCTCTCGCCGGAGTAAACCTGTTCGTCGCTGGAAAACCGGTTTCCCCATTGCCGAGCTTTACTGAACCTCTGAAGCTGATACCGGTGATACCCTTACCTTTTCCAAACTTTTCGGAGACTAGCTGCTACAAGGAACACGTCGCCGGAGTTGAATTCAGTCGCCGGAGTTTCTGCCGGAAAACAGAGAGTTCAGTCGGTATATTCTCCGCTCAGTTTCTTTTCCTTTTCACTTCTATCTTACCAGTAATTAACCTAAAACACTATTGAAACTTGAATAAAAACTCGAACCAGTCAGACCCGATTTCTGGTTCAACTTTGTCGAAGAAGACGACGCACTTCCATATCATATAAGTATATTATAAATCATGATTTTAATCGGGTTAGACACACAGTCCAGCGGTGGACTGTGTGCACATAAGACGTTAATTATGCAAAGGTCTCGAGTTCGATTCCCGTTTCACACGCTGCCTTAATAAAATCTATTTTTATTTTATTACTGAACCGGAGTCGCCTTAGTTATATGTTAAGTATATTAATAACCGGAATAATAACCAAGTTAGACACACAGTCCAGCGGTGGACTGTGTGTTTGTTTATATCACAGGTCACGAGTTCGAGTCCGGTCCTCAGCACCGACTCGGACAATTATCTTTTCTTTTAAATAAGGCAGAAAAGGAAATATCTATTTTGTATTTAAGTATAATAAAAACCGAATATTATAACATGTTGAACACACAGTCCAGCGGTGGACTGTGTGTTAGATTAACCCACAGGTCCCGGGTTCGAGACCTGTGGTGTGCATGACCGTTTCATTTAAACTGTTTTTAAAATAAATGATTTTCTGTTAATTCTAATTAATGTATATATGAAATTAAAATCGGATATATAACGGGTTAGACACGTAGCTCAGTTGGTAGAGCTGCGTGCACGCGTACGGGAGGTCTCGGGTTCGAGCCTCACCGAGCGCACAACAATATTCCGCAAACCGGTCAACGACCAGTCAAAGTCAACAAGTCAAGGGCAACTGTAGCAGAAAAAAATAAATAAATAAATAAATATTTTTATTATTTTTATTTAATTATTTTAATTAAAAATCAATTATAAATACTTAAAAATAACATTTTTAAGATTAGAAAATAGCTTCAAACTCACAAAAATACACCCAACAATCCTACTAAAATAGTTTAATAAAATCCGTTTACTCACCAAACCATAATGCGATTTATCTAGGTTAAATCTCACTCGTGGTTAAAACCACTTCGCGTGCATTCATCATCATCAACCGAACGCACCCACTGTGAGTGAATCTTACAATTCCCCTTTTTAAATTACACGTTTTGGGGTGTGTCATGTGTTATGAATTAATTAATTTATTTATTTAAACTTGTGCCATACCACATCATGACTTAATCTTAGATTGATTTATTGTTGTGATTTATTTATATTCCGTTTGTCAAATTACATGAAACTCATACATTAAGCCCATCAGTTCCTCGTGGGAAACGAGTAGAACATCGCGTGCTTCAATTCAAATTCATTATTGTTCATGTGTTTTCATTGAGTTTATATTGTTTGTAGTTGTGTGATTCATATTATCATGTTTATGCAATTCATTCATCAGGCCCCTCAGTTCCTCGTGAGAGACGAGTTGAGCATCGCGTGCCTTTAATTGTTCCATTATTGTTCATGAGTGTTTTCATTTAACATCTTATGATTATTGATCAAGTTACATCTAATTTTACTCATGTTTGGTTGTGCACATATTTCATAATCAATTTAAATAAATTGTTCAAATGTTTTTCCATAGGATTCACTCGCCAACATTATGTTGATCCAAAAACCTTTTTACACATGATACAGGTGAACAGGTTGAAGCAAGGATAACATAGGATATGCCTTAGAAGAGAACAAAGGAGTTAGATTGTTAGTTAGATCATGTTGTATCACTATTGTAAACTTTCATTTAATTTGTATTAATGAATATGAAACATTTAATAAATGTCATGAGCTTTGATGATAACCCAATCATGCCCCGATCACCTTATTCGCTGCGGGTCGGGGTGTGACAGATTGGTATCAGAGCCATGACTATAGGGATATAGGATAGGTTATTAGACCCTTAGAGCCTATACTATAGTCTGCCTAAATTTTAAATTGATTAGGTGGTTACATACAAACTTGTGATATTTATTTGTTTCATATTTGTTTACATTTCAGTCAAACATACATGCTCATATACATATTCATTATACATATATACGTATTCATTATACATATATCGATGTTCATGTGTTCAATTTATTTTCATACTCTCGTTATCCAAAGATTTTATGCAATTTTCAATTCTCATCAAAGTAAGTTCTGCGACGGGCATGTAGTAACTGGAAGGGTACAAGTACCGGTAGTCGGAACGCCCTGTCTAGGCTGGCATTCGTATAAATCCAATATAACGGACCAGTTTGCCTACCTGGGGACCAACGATGAGAGTACGAAGGACCTATTAGGCCAAAGCATGCCACACCAAACGTCGTTCGAACTAACCCTACTTTGAGGTGTCACCGTGTCTACACCTGGACACATTCCGAACATCACACGTTGTATACATATTTCTCGATTTTCACCGGGTTTTTGTGTACGCAACCAGGCAGAAACCGTGCGAACCATATGAAAAACCGGTAATTCATGGGGGCCCACATGATTACATAAGGTAAAGTATGGCGGCATGACGGGCCTAACAGCGAGCAAAGCCAAAGACATCCTATGGATGTAGTATTTTTGTATAATTATTTTATGAATGTTCATCCCTAATGCGACCCATGATCTCAAAAGCATCCAACTCATACTCTTGTCATGTATTCATTGTAGATGTCTTCTAACCTCGCCCGTAGGAAGACGAGAGCAAGAAAAGCCCGCGAGCGCATGGCTGCCTTAATCGCTCAACAAATGGCTGCCGTAATACCCAACATTGTAATCCAAGTTCAACAAGCACTTACCCATAATCCTGTCAATCAAGCAAACCAAAACATTTTCAACTCTTCCCCAAATACCACTAAATGCACCTACAAGCATTTCAAATCATGCGACCCTCCAAAATATAAAGGGACTGAAGGTGTCACCGCACTCCTCCATTGGTTTGAAGAAATGGAGAATACTTTTCTAAATTGCGATTGCCCTGATGATCGCAAAGTGCGTTATGCTACCGGTCGACTATATGGGATAGCACTTACTTGGTGGAACACAGAGAAGGCCAAACGAGGTGTGGAAGATGCTATGACCCTAACTTGGAACGAGTTGAAGGAAATCATGACCAGACGATTTTGTCCAAGGAGCGAAATCAAGAAGCTAGAAGATGAATTTTACTCATTGAAGCAAGTGGAAGGAGACCACACCACCTACAACAAAAGGTTCCTCGAATTACATCAAATGGTTCCCAACATGTTTACTCCCCTCTACCGTTTGATCGAGCACTACATTCGTGGTCTTCCGTCAAAGATTCAAGACCCTGTGATAAGTACCAAGCCTGCAACTTTGGAAGCAGCAATGGAGCTAGCAACAGAGCTCACCGAGAACCGAATCCGAAACAAAGACTTCAAGGAGGAGAAGAAGAAGGATAAAGAATCGACTGAAACCTCCGACTCCACTCAAACTGAATCCCCTTCTCAACCCGAATCCCCTTCTCAACCCGAATCCCCTTCTCAACCCAAACCTAAGAGAAGAAGAGTCAGGCGACTTTTCGCTGCGACCCAACGAAATCAACCAGTTTTTCACGCTATACCCATCCGAGCTATCCCAATCACCCAAGTGGCACCCAACTCAGCTTACCCAAATAAGAACCCATATCTTGGACCTCACCCTCGATGCAACAACTGTTTTTATCACCATCCCCTTACTCTACTTTGTCGTCTATGTGCAACTTGTGGACGCTATGGTCATTTGAGCAATGTTTGTCGCACCTTTCAAGACCAAACCTCTTCCCCTACACAAAACATGGCCCAAACTTATCATCAACCCCAACACCCCATGTTCCAATATGCTCGAGCTTGCTTCAATTGTGGCGACCCTACCCACCTTAGAAACACATGCCCTCAATTGGTTAATGTTATCAACACTCAAGCCCAATCAAACCCAGTTAACCAAGTAAACCAAGAAAACCCAACCACTATGCCACCAGCAAGAGGAAGAGTCTTCAATATCAACGCCAACCCTGTCGAAGATAATGACGGCCCTGATGAAGATACTCAGCTAGTCCTTTTCGCCGAAGATCCAGATTCAACTTCTATTGTTTAGTCTTATGTTTTTCTTTATCACATGGGTAGACTGTTAGAGTAATTATGGTATATTATATATTATATATTGTTTTCAGTATACGATTTTGCCGAGGCCGTGGCTCCCCATCCATCGAGGTTGAGTTGGATCCCCATTTTATTATGTGGTTGATCTTGGCGTGCCCGCACGATCGGCTCCGTTTGTTGAGCCTTGATCGGTTACGTAATATTTCATTTCAATACATGCAATACGCTCGGCTCCGTTTGATTGAGCCTTGAGTGCACAGTTCAATTTACATTTCAAGTTCATGCAATACGCTCGGCTCCGTTTGATTGAGCCTTGAGCGCACATTTCAATTTACATTTCAAGTTCATGCAATACGTTCGGCTCCGTTTGATTGAGCCTTGAGCGCACATACAATTTCATTATCAGTATCTTGTGGTTGTGGTGTTTGTAGTAGAGTCGCATCGAACTAACCATAACTTTCGGATAAAGTCAACGAAAATTTGACAAGGATATGGTGGATACGCCGATGGTACTTCCTATATATAAGTATTCTTGTCAAATAATCGGAGGCATTATCAGACGGTTATGAGAGGTTCCATGCATAGGCTGTTTGTGTGGTTAAGTTATTCATATTCAGTACATGCAATATGTTCGGCTCCGTTTGATTGAGCCTTGAGCACACAATTTCAATTTCAGTACATTCAATATGTTCGGCTCCGTTTGATTGAGCCTTGAGCACACAATTTCAATTTCAGTACATTCAATACGTTCGGCTCCGTTTGATTGAGCCTTGAGCGCACATCCATTTTATTTTCAGTACATGCAATACGATCGGCTCCGTTCGATTGAGCCTTGATCGCACAGATATATTTCATTTCAGTATTTTATGTTTGTTGTATTGATTGTAGAGTTATAGGACTAATCATAATTCACTGATAAAACCAAAGAAAATTTGACAAGAATATGGTGGATACGCCGCTGGTACTTCCTATATATAAGTATTCTTGTCAAAGGATCAGAGGCATTATCGGACGGTTATGAGAAGTTCTATGTAGGATTTATTAGTTTCTTGGTAACCAATCATAACTTGTGGATAAAACTAATGAAAATTTGGCAAGAATATGGTGGATACGCCGCTGGTACTTCCTATATATAAGTATTCTTGCCAAAGGATCAGAGGTATTATCAGGCGGTTATGAGGAGTTCCATGTAGGATTTAGTATTGCCTTGGTTGGAATTTGTGTTACATTTATATCATCATGTTATTTAAAGAGATTGGATTGTGTTCCACTTCTACATAAATTAACCTCTCCATCATAACAAACGAGAGAGGAACTTCCATCATTCAAACATATATGGATTCAAATATTTGCTGTTGTGTTTATTCATGTTCAAATATTCGCTGATGTGTCTATTCATGTTCGAATATTGGCTATTGTGTTTATTCATTCGCTGATGTGTCTATTCATGTTCGAATTTTTGCTGTTGTGTTTATTCATGTTCAAATACTTGCTGTTGTGTTTATTCATGTTCAAATATTTGCTGATGTGTTCATTCATGTTCGAATATTTGCTGTTATGTTTATTCATGTTCAAATATTTGCTGATGTGTTCATTCATGTTTGGATATCAGCTGTTGTGTTTTTATTTATGTAGATTGTAGTGTTAGAAGTTTTGCCTTAGGATATAACCATATTTTTCCCAAACGTATCTAAACTCTTATGCATGATATCATTTTTAGAGAATCATTCCTGTTTATCAATATTCATACAGTAGGCAACAAAAAGCGATTCCTGAATAGGGTACTTAACCTTTACAAGGAACGTTACCGTCTCGAACAAAAACTTAAACCCTCATTTTTGCTAAGCATACAACTGTCAAACAAAACATCATCATTCTTATAGTCAAAATATATCATTATTTAAATTTCAGGACGAAATTTCTAAAAAGCAGGGGATACTGTAACATCCGTCAAAAACGGATTTACCAAACCCGCTCCGTTTAGCAACCGAACAGTCAGTCAAAATTTTCTTTTCGAATTAAATGTCCAAAACATTTTTAAACGATCCGTAATCAATTATTATACGCGAATATATATTTAGTTTTTGAAAAACCGTCAAAAATCGCAAAATAAAAATAAAATACATCTGCCGGGTTTCGAACCCGGGTCTGTACCGAGTCACCTAGTGACTTAACATCTCACACACAAACCACTGCGCCGCTTGATCTGTTTGTTATATATTGCAATCATTTAATTGATAAAATAATGTTACGAATTCAAAATCGGCGCCCAAACGATTCAGTCGTCGGAATCCCGGTAAATTAGCGAGTTTTAACACCGATTTACGTTATAACGTAAACCTTTAATCACATATCGGTTATAACTGATGTTTGAAGTCCGCGACACTTTTCAAAACCGCCGGAAAACTTAAATTGATGAATACAGTTCAAAATCAGACCAAATACATTTCGATTATTCCCTATAAATTCAACCACAATCGTCTGCAAACCTTTTCGCTAAAAATCACATCTTTTCACGGCGTAATTTCTCTCGCCGGAGTAAACCTGTTCGTCGCCGGAAAACCGGTTTCCCCATTGCCGAGCTTTTCTGAACCTCTGAAGCTGATACCGGTGATACCCTTACCTTTTCCAAACTTTTCGGAGACTAGCTGCTACAAGGAACACGTCGCCGGAGTTGAATTCAGTCGCCGGAGTTTCTGCCGGAAAACAGAGAGTTCAGTCGGTATATTCTCCGCTCAGTTTCTTTTCCTTTTCACTTCTATCTTACCAGTAATTAACCTAAAACACTATTGAAACTTGAATAAAAACTCGAACCAGTCAGACCCGATTTCTGGTTCAACTTTGTCGAAGAAGACGACGCACTTCCATATCATATAAGTATATTATAAATCATGATTTTAATCGGGTTAGACACACAGTCCAGCGGTGGACTGTGTGCACATAAGACGTTAATTATGCAAAGGTCTCGAGTTCGATTCCCGTTTCACACGCTGCCTTAATAAAAATCTATTTTTATTTTATTACTGAACCGGAGTCGCCTTAGTTATATGTTAAGTATATTAATAACCGGAATAATAACCAAGTTAGACACACAGTCCAGCGGTGGACTGTGTGTTTGTTTATATCACAGGTCACGAGTTCGAGTCCGGTCCTCAGCACCGACTCGGACAATTATCTTTTCTTTTAAATAAGGCAGAAAAGGAAATATCTATTTTGTATTTAAGTATAATAAAAACCGAATATTATAACATGTTGAACACACAGTCCAGCGGTGGACTGTGTGTTAGATTAACCCACAGGTCCCGGGTTCGAGACCTGTGGTGTGCATGACCGTTTCATTTAAACTGTTTTTAAAATAAATGATTTTCTGTTAATTCTAATTAATGTATATATGAAATTAAAATCGGATATATAACGGGTTAGACACGTAGCTCAGTTGGTAGAGCTGCGTGCACGCGTACGGGAGGTCTCGGGTTCGAGCCTCACCGAGCGCACAACAATATTCCGCAAACCGGTCAACGACCAGTCAAAGTCAACAAGTCAAGGCAACTGTAGCAGAAAAAAAAAAAAAAAAAATAAATATTTTTATTATTTTTATTTAATTATTTTAATTAAAAATCAATTATAAATACTTAAAAATAACATTTTTAAGATTAGAAAATAGCTTCAAACTCACAAAAATACACCCAACAATCCTACTAAAATAGTTTAATAAAATCCGTTTACTCACCAAACCATAATGCGATTTATCTAGGTTAAATCTCACTCGTGGTTAAAACCACTTCGCGTGCATTCATCATCATCAACCGAACGCACCCACTGTGAGTGAATCTTACAATTCCCCTTTTTAAATTACACGTTTTGGGGTGTGTCATGTGTTATGAATTAATTAATTTATTTATTTAAACTTGTGCCATACCACATCATGACTTAATCTTAGATTGATTTATTGTTGTGATTTATTTATATTCTGTTTGTCAAATTACATGAAACTCATACATTAAGCCCATCAGTTCCTCGTGGGAAACGAGTAGAACATCGCGTGCTTCAATTCAAATTCATTATTGTTCATGTGTTTTCATTGAGTTTATATTGTTTGTAGTTGTGTGATTCATATTATCATGTTTATGCAATTCATTCATCAGGCCCCTCAGTTCCTCGTGAGAGACGAGTTGAGCATCGCGTGCCTTTAATTGTTCCATTATTGTTCATGAGTGTTTTCATTTAACATCTTATGATTATTGATCAAGTTACATCTAATTTTACTCATGTTTGGTTGTGCACATATTTCATAATCAATTTAAATAAATTGTTCAAATGTTTTTCCATAGGATTCACTCGCCAACATTATGTTGATCCAAAAACCTTTTTACACATGATACAGGTGAACAGGTTGAAGCAAGGATAACATAGGATATGCCTTAGAAGAGAACAAAGGAGTTAGATTGTTAGTTAGATCATGTTGTATCACTATTGTAAACTTTCATTTAATTTGTATTAATGAATATGAAACATTTAATAAATGTCATGAGCTTTGATGATAACCCAATCATGCCCCGATCACCTTATTCGCTGCGGGTCGGGGTGTGACATGATATATGTGCGCACACAGTCCACCGCTGGACTGTGTGTCTAACCCGAGATAATATCAAAATTATATTAAACTTATAAACAACCTAACTTCATCTTCTTCGTTACAATATCACAGACTACGATTACTCTACTGTTTCTTGTTTACTTCGATTGACAAACATTCAAATGACTAAAATGAAATGGCAGAGAAGATTTTTGGAAGTAGACATACCGGAGAATGATCTATCTCAGAATTCCGGCGAAGTCGTCGGCTCTTTTTTTATGGATTTCGTCTGAGCGGACAGATTAACAATTTTGATTAGCTAGATGCGGAATTGAAGCACTGAACAAGAATTACCAGAAGGTTTAAAAGGCTATACCATTTCACAGCGAGAATTGAGAAATTTCAGAAGTTTTCCGGCGAGAGTTAATTATCCGATATCGTCGTCTGAAACTGATCCTGATTGAAGGGTTTGAGTTAGCAAAAGCTTAACAACTGATAGACGATGAAAGAAATGAGAGACTTACTGATTTGATGGAAGACACGGTTTTCCGGCGAAAGTCCGGCGAGTTCAAAAAGCAATTCCGACGATCAGAAACGAGAGTAAACGCGAGAATCAAAGTTCTGGGAATGTAATTGAGTCGCGAAATGAAGCTTTTGTTGAAGTAATTCCAGGAGTGAATGTTTTCGGTTATAAAAACCGAACATCACTTGAATTCAAGTCCATTCATGACTGAATTGATTAGAAATGTCGGTGTATCGGTTATTAACAGAAAATCGCGATCACTCAAACGTTTTGACGTTTGAAAGCCGATTACGGTTACAGTCGGCGTAAACCGGTTGATTCTTGAGTGAAGTTATCATTTAACTGTTTCCTAGAATTCACAGAAAACATCAAGTGGCGGAGTGGTTATATGTGTGAGTGTTAAGTCTTATACTTACCCGGCTGACCCGGGTTCGAATCCCGGCAGCCGGTTTTCTTTTTATTTATTTTATTTTAACTTTTTGTTAATTATAGTTTTTAAATTCTAATTTGTTTATTAATTATGCAACGTTTAAAATTAAAATAAACAAAAATATGCAACGAAACATTTATAACTTGATATTCGATTACAAACGAAGCGGGTTTGGAAAACCCGTTTTTGACAAATGTTACAGAGTAGATAGCAGGTATCTTGAGGCATTTTGTGTCACACCCTCAAATTATCACTTGCGGGGTTTTACTCCGGGACGGATGACGTACCAGGATGCAGCCACTAATCATGTCGAACTAATAGTAAATATTATTAAACACCAACGTTATGTCCAGCATAGATAGTATATTTCAAATTAAACGTTTCCAAAACAAAGTACGTGTTCAGTGGAAGCATAAGCAATTATTCAATCCATCAAAATCATATTGTTTTGAAAACATAAGCATAATATTAAATGTTTCATTAAGCAACACAACCCATGACATCTCTATCTCCTCAAACTGCAAGTTCCAATCCATTGATGTAACTAACGACCTGGAAGCATGCAGACAAGCGTGGCAACATAAAGTTGGCGAGTTCATAGTTTTGTTCAACGTAATTCATGTAAGTGTTTAGCTTAATAACATGTCAAGAATAATAAACTCGATACCGATATGACTATTATGTTTGTTGTGCCCTCATCAATGTCTATCAGCATTGATCAAAAGTGTTTAAGGTCCTTAGTTCACGCCTGACTCTTAGCACGGTGTGAGGTTTGTCAAACCTAATAGGTCTATCAATTAATACCCCGTTGCCTCCCAGGAAACTAGCTCAGTAGTAATATGGACTTTCATGATAGGAGTTTGAGTTTATTAATTAACATCGAATTTAGACTACAACATTTAAAAGCATTCCTCCCAGGAATATTAGTTTGTCTCCCCGAGACGTATGCTCGTGAAAGAGTTGTGAACTCACTTTAGTTTGCTCGGTAAGTATTAACGTGCCTCTACGCGTTAAGTGAATGTTAGGTTCGTTTCACGCGACCTAGTGTTCAATAAATGCAAGTATGTATACGAGTAAGGTTTGCAATACCCTAATTATCTAAACAACCAAATGTTTATTTGATCAGGTTAACTTGTTTATCATACAGTAACACACATTGGATCTCTCTAGTTGATGACATTAGTGTGATTTTGAGAAACACGGACAATATTCCAAGCTCGGATAGTTATATTCTAAATAACCTCATATGCCATTTAGAATTCAGAGATCAAATATAAACTCAAAGCACATATATTTAACTCGGATTCTATACATTACGATTAAACTTGGAGTCTAGTGTAACACAAGTAAACTTGGGACCAAGTCTAGCAAACTCGGACAACCACATATACATAAAGAAGCTCGGACTCGCCTACAGAAATCGGACTTCATATATGCTAAACTCGGATTCTTGTTAAATCCAGACATCATGTAAACTCGGATTCACTTAAACAAATTCATACAACTTGTTTAAACAAGTAAATTTGGAACCATCATTACATACTCGGAGCATATGCATAAAGTCGGAACCCATATAACAAACTCGCACAATTATAAAACCACATAAACTCGGAATATATGTATAAATTCGGAACCCATATAACAAACTCAGACAATTATAAAATCACATAAACTCGGACATGTGGAAAACCCGGACTTTGTGACTTCACAAAGTTGAACCAATTACAAACGCGCAGTCATACAACAACAAGCAAAATCACGACACTTCTCAATGAAATAGTTACAGTTCTACGATCAAACCCTAACCTCAACAATGTTACCAATCAAATCAACAGTCTAGCAGTTCTATTTTACGAATAGCATCTCTAAGGTCCAATAGCAATCATACATTCATTCAATCTAACAACCATCACACATTCATCAGGCATGATAAACTAACTACAGATTCTTTGGATATCTAGGGTTTTGTATGGAATCAAAAGAACCAGGTTTCAACATATAACATAAACACTTACCTTAGACTCAATCTAGTGTTGCTTCTTGAAGGATTGAAAGATCAAAAGTTGATGATTGTGAGAGAGCTTGGTGTAGCCAAATGATTAGAGAAATGATTTAGAGAACTGCCGTATAATGATTATGAGGAGTTTAGGGTTATGCAATAGTTTTATTAGAGTTTCACTATTAACTCTAAACACCCATAACTATATAACTTCTACACGAGGCACGTAACATCTTGTAGTTTACAATTAAAGCATATAATTCACCTATTTGTCATGCAACACATAAGTTTCGTATAAACCGTCCGTTTATAATTACTATTCAAGTTTGTCACCAATGTTTGAGAATTCACTCGTGTGTGTGTTCCGGTAATTCCAAGAATTACCAATGTAGAGTCATTTAACTAACCCTAATTAAATGTAGTGCTATGAATGTATGTCTAAACTAACTGTGATTAGGTTAAAGTATTAATTTGAAATTGCGGGTTTGTTACATTTTGATTTATACTTTCTATCTTGAGGCTGTTGGAATTTGATGGTAACAATAACAAAATGGAATAATTATGTAAAGTTGCAGGAAGATGGTGTATAGATCATTGTCCAGATGTTTGTTTAGATATCCAAGTTTGCTTGTATAGGTGGTGGTTTACAAATTATCTAGGCTACCTACATGTTATGGATAATGTCAAATGTTGAATTATTTTGACAATCGTGACAGAAAAGGTACCATCGTATTCATATATTTCTATTGGGTCTGCAGAAGTTGCTGGCATATGACAAGCTTCTTTAGCAAGTTGTAAGTAGTGCACAAAGTAACAAAGAAATGAGAGGAATGGAGAACTTTTGTTGTTGATCTAATATACAAAGATGTTATGCTTTTGGTCCAAGCTAAGCGATGTCCGAGTAAGCTAAATCTTAAGCGGATAGTATGTGTGGAATGTTTTCTTATGTTAGTAATGATTGTTTGTTGTAGATCTCGTTTTGGATGAAAGTTTGATGCCTTATTTATGTTGTTTGTTCTTTCTTTTTTTCCGTGTTTTTGTACCTTAGACGTTGATTAGTATTAAATGGGAGTTTTAGCTTTGCCTTTCCAGAAAAAAGCCTTCTAAAATGTTTCTACACCATTTATTTAAATGCCTATGTATGTGAGCCGACGCCCGCCGAACATAAAAATTAAGTGTATTACACGTATGCATTAAGAATTTAAATGGTTCAATAAAGATTCATAGATCTCTAAGTGCTTTTGACCTCAAGAGAAATTGATCAAGAAAATTCACAATTTCGAGAAAAGCCCAAGGTTTTGGCCTAGCTTTCATGACTATAGGAAGCGGGAATGCACAACTTCAGAGGTCTTGGCTCTCTTTAGTTAAAACGCAACTAAAGATGTTTAGATGTTGTTTGTTTTTTAAGAGGTAAAATATATGCAGTTTGCTGACCACATCTGTAGATATCTGTAGAAGAAAATATGGACCAAATATCTGCAGTCTGCAAGAAGAAGGTTGTTTGTTTTTAACGTATGTAGACTTCTAAAATAAACATGTGGTGGTGTACGGATAGTGGTGGTGGTGGTAGTGCTGGACGGTGGTGGTGGGTGGTGGATGTGGACGGTGGGTGGCGGTGGTGGACGGTGGTGGTAGGCGGTAGTAGTGGGTGGTGGACTGTGTTAGCGGTAGTGGACAGTGGTGGGTGGTAGACTGTGGTGGTGCTGGTGGTGATGAATGGTGGTGGGTGGTGATGGTGATGGGGGTGGTGGTGTTTAACCCTCTGCAAACCTTAGAATATCTTAGAAGTGGTTAGGCCAAGTCCTACACCAAGAAGAGCTCGTGCAAACGATTTTTAATGAAACGTTTTCGAAAAAACAAACAGTCTGCAGATGATAATATCTACGCGTGGTATGTTAAGCACAGACAGAAGGACAATGTAGTTCTGTTTTAGAAGTAAAACACCACTTACTAAGCAAGTTGGTCCCTTAATTATAAATTAGTTCAAGGTTTCATTTTCATTGGACAAGTTCTCACACACTTTCTTATGATACTTTAAAATTTTAAAAACACCAATATGAGTACCTCTGTCTCATTTATTTAGCTCACTAAAAAGCTTTTATCAAGAAGATAGTAAACCCATTATTTAATAATCATATAACTAATAATTATCCAATATTATATATTTACAACATGTTTAGGTAGAAAGGTGTTGTAACTTATGTTTGGGGTTTTCAAAAAACAATTTTAGTTTTTTTTACTTTTAATCCAAAACTATTTGATTCTTTACTTTTAACCCAAAACTATCTGATTTTTTTAATTTTAACCCCAAAACTTCTCTTCTTTACTTTTAACCCAAACTATTAGAGTTTTTTTTACTTTTAACCCTAAAACTTTTCATCTTTTGCAATTAACCGAATAACTTTTTTACTTTCAACTTTTGTCCTCCTATACTTTTCATTTTTCACAAAATTTTCGTTTACGTTTCGTTCTAAATTTTGCGAGTTAACACGGCGCGACGTGCGTGTGTAGTTAAACGTTTTTACGTCATCTATTGTTCCCGTTTGACAGGTTCATCGTAACGCGCGGGTCCTAGATCGATTTAGTTATTTTTTATATGTTTTACGTTTTGGTTTAGTTTTTTCGCAATAACGCGCCGCAACTTCAATGTTGGTGGTCGCTGATAGTAGTGTGGCATTGGTGTTCGCCCCCACCACAACACGAAAGTGCTTAATACTAGTCACATATAATTATTTATTTCTAAACTCAGCAAAAAACCTAATTTTCACTCTTTTTCCAACATCTTCATCATAGTACGAAAAACCAACATCACATAATTAATGAAAAACTAATAATTTTTTTAACAAAGTGGCTCACAAAAGTAAATTTTGTGAAGTCTTAAATTTAAACATTTGAACACCACAATATATATTTCACCAATAACCCACTATGTTATAAACCACTTAAAGTTTTATTTCCCTATTATTGTTATCATGATTAAACGTTTGATAAGTTTTTGATATATTTAATCTTTAATAAAATTTATAACTTATAAATATTAACAAATATGAAAGAGAAATGAACATTTAAGTAGGATTTGTCAATTCATGTGATCTGATCTAATGACATGGATCTTGTAGTCAACTAGCAATACTATCCGCACTACGTTGCGAAGTTTCGATTGATATCTAATTTAATTCACTATAGCGATCGAATGAAATATTTTCGAAAAACCATAAAAATAAAGTTTAAATTAGACAGCGGTACGAGCTGATTTTAGATTACTTGTAAATGAAAACGTAAACCAACTTGAAATTATACCGACATGTGCATACAAATAAGCACTTAAGAAAATATTATTATTTAAGTTAAAGAATGGAATGGCGCGATACAATGGTGTCGAAACATAAAATGACTCGAATTTATGCCGAGTCGTTCCGAACAAATTTACGTAAAAACATAGACAAATTGAAAATATACATAAAAATAAGCATAAAAAAGTATTATATTTGACCCGACTCATTTATGAAGAAAAAAAAGTATGTCAAAACGTGGACAATAATAAGCATAAGAACATGTTATATTTGACCAACTCATTTCCAGGATAAGTTTAAGTCGAAACATAAATCAATTTAAATTTATACCGACATATACATAGATATAAATACGTAAACTCGATTACAAGGTTTTTATAAAATTAATAGATTAGAAGTATTAATATTGAAAGTTAAGGGTTAAAAATATAGAAAAAAGTGAAATTGTATGGTATTACAGTTGATATAATAAAAACAAGATCTCTATCTTGGCAATCTTAGTATCATTACCACAATATAAACGTGTCTTCCCAAAACCAAATATGTTCACTTTTAAAACGTGGGTAGATGTTGATTCTTGCATTTTTCCTATGGGGTTTCATTTGCAAATCAACAAGAAGTTTTGTAACTCAAGTTACAATCAAATCTGAATTCCAGAAAACTATATCCAAAGTAGAAGTCACGTCACAATTAACAAAACATAACCAAAAGAAAAATCACGAATTATTTCCTTAATCATAACTAATATCTAATAAGTGCCAAAGTAACCAAGTATTTGATTCGCGATCATTCAACCCAAACTAGTTCCAATTCCAAATGCTATATGTATTAATATAAATATTTTATTGATGTATCAAACATATATATTTCATATCGTATCTATATCGTTTTGCAAATAGAGGTACAACGCAAACTAAGTGCCAATGCCAGGACTAGGTACAGACTCCTTCAACATCCGGTCCAGACGAGCAAAGATCTTTTCACTTAAAGCAGACGGGGCGTAGTGGTGCCCTCCATAATCGATCGCTTCTTCTCATTCAATGACTTCCTTGCATCTAGACATGGTGCACCACATACCAATATAGCAATTATAACAATCATGATTATCATCAAATGAGCCATTAGTGACTAAGTTATGATCGATCTAATAAGCACCTTCAAATGGATAACTTAAAGAAAGTGTTATATGAGTTCTTTGCTTGTTTGAATTAAGTTATACATTGCATGCTTATATATACATGCATACGTATACATATAGTAGGTGGTTGTCTAGGTCAAGGGTTTGGATTTTGGAAGTCATAGTTATAAAAAGTGTTTGAATATAATATGTGGAATTCATATGGGTAGGTCCATATGAACTAGGCTGCCAATTTAGGGTTTCCAACAGTTCTGGAACGTGGGTTTTCATGAAAACAAAATGTACCATTAAACATGCGTAACGTACTAGTGTTCAATTCGCAAGGCGCAAGCTAGAGTAAGATGGATGGCTCAAAGTTAAAATAAGGGACAAACATAATCATCTACAGTTACTTCTGTTGGTGTACACGCAAAAGAAAGTAGACTTATGTTAAGTGTTTAAGTAAGACTATACTTCCTTCATATTCATATATCACTACATGAGGTGGGGAACTCTTTTAGTGGCACCAATTATGCCTTTAAAGGTTGTGTCTTGGTGAGATGAATTCTTCTTCAGCTGGGGTTCTAATTTTCTTTTCTTTGACAAGATTGAATATGGCCAAATTCATTTATAAATTGCTTAGAATAACCTATTTTTTTTAGTTTGAATCAACCCCATGATATTGACTAGACAACAAAGTTTCGCTACTCATACGTTAAGTTGTCTGAGACGGGGCGGACCCACGTAGTAAGCATCGGTTACTACGACACCTTAAAAAGTTTATTTGTTGTATACTATAGATACTCATTTTTATGTGTTTTTTATAGATCCAAGAATCGTGTAACACTGATTTACAGAAGATTTTTGAAAATTTACACCACTAAATAAATTCATGACTCCATTAGTAGTATATGGGTTTAATATTATACCAGAATTTCAGACCTGTGCGTTGCAACATGACTGTTAAATTGAAAAAAAAAATGTAAAAACGTTGAACCACGCAAGTCTGTTTTGTCACTCGCATATTTAGATCGAAACATAAAACATTATGGTAGAAAAGAACAAATTCGAAATGTTGTTCAATAAATTTAAGCCGTTAAAAAATAGGTTTAATTTAATAGTGATAACAATAGTTAAATAAATTTATAAAGTATAAGGTTTAATAAAATAAAGTAAATCATAAGAGTTATTTTGAAATTTGTTGGTGCATAATGTATATTGCCTATGTCTTCGTATCGTGCCATGATTTATAGAATAGTATAACTATGTAATACGTTGAATCTTAGTTTGTGTTTTGTTTGTAAAGTTTCTCATTCGTACGGATGAGTAGTCCGTCCCTAACTACCTAATCAATGTCTACAAATAGGTGTGAGGGGTATGAGATAAGTAACTATTCATTCTAGAGGCGAGCTCTATCAAAATTCAACCGTGTATTGTTATATCTTTGAAAGTTAATAAAAATTAAGAAACTTAAGGAATTTTAGCGTTTCTACTTCTTTATCATGGATTCCGCATATTATATAGAAGTTTAGATATCAGCGGGTGTATACAAGTCAATCAAACCCGATCCTAACAAGTGACATCAGAGCTATGGGGACTAATATCTACTAGAAGACTCAAGAATTCAAGTTTCAAGACCTTCTTTCTACTTAGTTTTTCTATTTTTCATACTTTAACTTCAAATTGGTCAAATTTTTTAGAGCACCTATATTTTTCATGTTTAAACATCATTTTCAAAGATTAGCCCAAAAATCAATTGTTTTCATGCACAAATTTGCAAAAATCATGGCTGAACTCATTCGCACGTATTAGTGATTCGTACGGACTAGGAGAGATCATTCGTACGGACAAGACAGTGACTCGCACGAAGGAGAGTTTGATCATCGAGGTGTACGTCAGCCAACCACCAGGGTTCGTCGATCCTATCCACAAAGACAATGTGTATCTACTCGACAAAGCACTTTAAGGTCTACATCAATGTCACACCCCGACCCGCAGCGGAATAAGAGTCGGGGCATAATTGGGTTATCACCAAAGCTCATGATGTTTACTAATATGTTTCATATTTATTAAATTCAAAATTACATCCTCAATATTCCAAACAAGTTCATACAATTACAAAGAAAAGTAACTAAATAAACAATCCAAAGTCTAAACCGATTTATTCTTCTAAGCCATCCTACATGTTTCTTGCTGCAACTGGATCACCTGTATCATGTGTAAAAATGAGGGTTTTTGGGTCAACAAAAGTTGGCGAGTAAACCTTGTTAGAAAACATTTATTATTGATTTCTTGTTGTATTTAATATGGAAAAATTGTGCAATAATCATATGTGAGCAAACGTAAATAATCATATAATAACATACAATAACATACAATAACAAACCACCTTGCATAAATATATGACATGAATGATAATGTATATGTTGGCAACGTCACGTTCACGCTCATAGGTAATGGGGAACGGTTTTGCTCATAGGTAATGGGGAACAGACGGCCTATGATGAATGTATGTGCGATCAAGGCTCAATCAAACGGAGCTGATCGTATGTTGGCAACGCCTCGTTCACCGCTCATAGGTAACGGGGAACGGTTCACGCTCATAAGGTAATGGGGAACGACGGCCTATGATGATGTATGTACTGAAAATGATAAATTTAATCTAAACATTAACCACGCAAACAGTTGATACATATTGAATACACACTTGATCATTGATATGATGGATGCACAAGTGTTTAAATGTAATAAATAATATGACACATGATACACCCAAAAACCGTGATTAAAACGGGGAATTTGTAGAGATTCACTCACATTGGGTGCGTTCGTTTGATGATGTTGAATGCGCACGAGTTTAGAGGATTGATCGACGAGGAATAACTAACCTAAATAATAACGAAAAGGTACGGTAAATAAGTGGATTTTATTAACAATTTTAATAGGATTTTTGGATATATTTTTGTGAGTTTAAGGTCATTTTCTAACTTTAAAATATTATTTTTAAGTATTTTTAATTGATTTTTAAATTAAATAAATAAATAAAAAATATAAAAAAATGTTGACTTTTTGGGGTTGACCGTTGACCGTTGACCATTGACCATGACTGTTGACCGGTTCGGTCGTGTATTTGTTTGCACTGAGTGAGGTTCGAACTTGTGACCTCCCGTACGCGTGCACGCAGCTCTACCAACTGAGCTACGTGTCTAACCCGAAATATTTCTTTTTTTAATTATATTTATATACTATTTATTTTATTCAAAATTCATTTATTTTAAAAAGGATTTTAGTTATATCGAACCGGTGTGTATAACAGGTCTCGAACCCGGGACCTGTTGTTTAACGTTGCACACAGTCCACCGCTGGACTGTGTGTCTAACCTGGTTAAAATACTTGTTTTTATTTCACTTATATACTAACTGGAAGTTTCCGTATTTGGGTTTATAAAAAGTCTGAATATTGTGACGAATCGGAACAAGGACGGACTCGAACTCGGTATCTCTATGTTCAAATGCACACAGTCCACCGCTGGACTGTGTGTCCTAACCTGAGATATAACCCGATTTATATTAAATATATACACAGTCTAAGCTTCATCTTCTTCGTTAAAACAACACAGACAACGATTCATTCTACTGTTCTTGTTTAATTCGATTGACGGACATATAATTGATTAAAATGAAATGGATAGGGAAGGTTTTGGGAATGAACATACAGGAAAAATGATTTTTCTCAGAACTTCGGCAAAGTCGTCGGCTCTGTTTTATGAACTCCGTCTGATTGAATCAATTAACTGTTTTGATCGATTAGTTGCGAAATTGAGTTACTAAACAATGATTATCAGAAGGTTTAAATGATTATACCGATTCACAGCGTGATTTAGGAATTTTCAGAAATCTTCCGACGAGTGCTGATTATCCGATATCGTCGCTGGGACTGATTCTGTTTGAAGGGTTTTTATTAGTAAGAAATCTAACAACAGATAGAAGATAAAGAATG
>CAMTDV010000200.1:0-47110 GCA_947069175.1 Scalesia atractyloides
CTCGGTGAGGGCTTATGATGCAATTAGAGTGGATCAGGTCTAGTATTTTTGGTACAACGGCTAATAGAGCCACGGATATGTCCACGATGTGAATACTTGACTAAAACGCCATCGAGTAATAAATCGGGCAAATTACCCCTAAGGGTAGATAAAAATACTAATAATAATGAATCCCATATTTGGCTTAGTCTTTTGGTAACATAAAAATGGGAGGCGTAGACTTTTTGGTTAATGTCTCTTAACGGGTCGTTTTGTAAAACGTCAAACCGGAGGGTAAAGTCAGAAAATAAACGTTTTCCTATCATAAATCATCACAAAGGAAATTGTGGTGATAGATAAATGAAAGTCTTAGTGTGAAAATAAAGGGTACGAAAAAGAATACGGACTTTAAGCTTAAGTGCTTAAACCTCATAACGGATCGAATAAACATATGCGCGAACCGGGTAACTGGTGCGCGAAACATAAAAATTGTAAATACGAGTTGTGGATTACGATTTAAATAAGTTAAGGTATGAATCCCAAGCGATTAAAACGAGTTTGGATGGATTTGGATGCAAATTGGGTGAAAAGGAAGCATGTTCAGCTGATACGACCGGGTGGAAACCTGACCCGACTGGGGAAGGGTTCTGAGAAGAAACACGTTCAGCTGAACCGGCTGGGTGGAAACCTAACCCGGCCGGTTGACAGGGCTAACATATATATTTAATGTTTGCGTTCAAATGTTTCGTTTACTAAGCGTTTGCCGTTTAACTTAAACACTAATTGTTTTTAGTGTTTATGATAGGTTTTCGAAAAGGTGGGAACCGGATGGATGACCAAGCACGCGAAGAACCGAACACTATTAAACTGCTAACTCCTTCAAGAGGATTGTAAAAAGGTTGAAGCATGATCATGCAGAACAAAGTTTTTGAGTTTAAAACTACTGTAACTAAGTGTAATAGTCTGTTATGTTGGGTCGTCTGAGTTATCAGTTAGCCCAAACGTATAAGTTCTATGTTTAAAAATAAAAATTGGGACCAATCATCCGTATTTATTAAAATATTATAGAAATCGGGTTAGAGTGTTACAGCTTGTCTTAAACTATGGAATTTACAACTCCATGAAAAAACTCAAAATATTCTCTAGTCCATTTTATTGTATCCTACCTTTGGGATATCTCTATACTTCTATTGTGCATTGTGATAACTTCTATCTGATCATCACGCATATACCCCAAGTTTCGGGCCCACCGGAAAATTAGGGTGTGACACAATGATTATGAGTTAAATGCAAATGAGACCTAGGAAGAATTGATGTTGTCGTTTGATGAGAAACCGAGACATTTTCATGAAGCGAAACGAAACCAGAGTGATTAAAGGCTATAAAAACTGAGATCGTGTTGAAAATTGTAATACGTGAAAGTTGACTTTTCTAACAAAAGGCGTTAAACCAATTGGGTTAAAGTGGGTATTCAAAGTCAAGAAAAATACATATGGTTCAGTTATTAATATACAAAAAGCATGTTTGGTTGCAAAGGGCTATGTACAACAGCTCGGTATTGATTTTGACGAAGTTGATGGTTGTGTAAAAATCAAGCAAAAAAGCTTGAAGAATTTAGAAGATGCCAACATGAAAGATTATAACCCTTTGGGTTTTATCTTTTCTTTGCTAAAGTCCACGCTTTGCTTTGGGTGGCGTTGTTGTGCTAAAATGTGTGACAATAAGCATGCTTAGTGTTACGGTAGGTTGTGCGTTGCCTCACAGATGCACGAGTTCTATTAGTATTAGTTTATTATGGTGTTAACAGATATATTAACCATTTATAAAAACTCTATTAAATTTAGTTATTAAATCTTAATATGAATAAAGAATTAATTTAATCATAACTCCAAGTATACTTAGAATAATAGTATCTACTTATAAAGCTTACCTAATAAATTCTCTAAAAATAACTAACATATCTTATAGGTGTTCTATTTATACCCAACTTTTTACTATTTATACCAAGTGATGTGACATTAATAAATTCAAATTTGTGTTTTTCTTTTATAACTTTCGATATATAATGTTTTATTAAAAAACGAATACGGTTTTGTGATTTGCTTATTTTTATCTATGTTTTGATATAAATTTTATAAAAATACGGTATATGAATTTTACGACGACTTATAAAACATTATATTTGATACGACTCCGTTTTTTTTATAAATTTACATCAAAACATCGATAAAAATAAGCAAATCGGAAAACCATATTCGTTTTTTAATAAAACATTATATATCGAAAGTTATAAAAGAAAAACACAAATTTGAATTTATTAATGTCACATCTTTTGATACAAATAGAAAAAATATGATATAAATAGTAGGACTCAAATCTTATGTATGAATTTTTGTCTTTTATAAATTAATTTTTGTTTTCACCTCTGATAAGTGTAATTGGGTCCCTTATTTTTAATAAATAAAGTTATATTTATCTTTTTTACCTGTTATTTTAATTTAATTTTTGTTTAAACCTCTTACAATTTAGTTGATTTATTTTCTTCCCTGCGCTTTAGTTTAAATTTTGTTTGCACCCCTACAATTTTGTTCGTTGATTTTTTTTTTTTTGTTTCCTTTAACCGATTTAGACTACAACCTTTTTAAACTTTAATAAAGTTATCATTTTGTGTTTTTAATGAATTTCTATTACATGATTTTATGTTGGTTTCGTTTTTTATATTAACGCCCCACACGAATTAATATTTATCTTTGTTCGACGTGAATTTTCGTAACGTTGTTCTCATACTCATCGGTTTCTTTAAACGTTTTTTTAAAAGGGTTTGTTTTTTTATACCGGCCGGCGCTCATCTATAAATTAACCACCGCAATGTTTTTTTAATCTCGTTTAAACCGACCCGTTGTAAGTCGTTGTTGTCGTGTTTATCTTTATATACGTTTTGGTGTAAAGTTTGTTTAAATAAATTGTTTTTCGTATACAACGAGGTAACTTTTTCATAGCTTTAGAATATAATGCCGTGTCATGGTTTTTTATAGATACATTTTCGATTTACTTATTTATATATGTACGTTTCGAAGCCATCGCAAAACGCGGGTGATAATCCACAATTATTAACTATCTGATATATATACTCATACTATGCAACTTCAATATGTTATTTTGCATCGGTGTTGAGTTTTATAAAAAAATTCGTAACATGTTAAGTTGTAAAAATAAACTATTTTTTATATTAAATAACCTTTTAACTCATTTTATCATTCATTATACCTCCATATTAAACTAAAAACTAGTAAAACATTAGTTGGATTATGAATTTTGTATAATTTTACTTGTCTATTATGATCGACCTTTCATAAAGTTTTAGTTAACAAAAAAATTATTTACTTTCAGATATGATAAAACTTTAAGTTAAAAAATCATTAATGTAATAACATCTTTATTCTCGGACGAGTCCAACAAGAACTCCAAATTAAATTTTTTTTTTGTGTATCAGTCGATATTACCAGTAATACAATTCAACTTAAATAAGTAATTTATACATAATTTATTAAATTATCTAGTTATAAATATAAATTTAATAAAAAATATATATTAGTATTTTGTAAACTATAACTTTTTTTTAATCCATATTATCCTAATCTTTCTATTATAATACTCCATTGATTGTAAATCTATGTAAAATCATATCAGGATATCTTTTTATCATTATCTCAAACGAGTCCTCGCATATTTACAACTAATTTAGGAAGTAACTTGCATTCAAAGTTTAAAATTGAGAAAGAAAAAAAAACTAATAATAATATATAAAAGAAGCTCAAATTTCAAAAGCAAATTGAGTAACTTGGCCCGCAAGGCCTTATTCCACTTATATACGAGTTATATATAAAGAGTTTCATTCATATTCATATTTACGTACCTCTAAAACACATCAATCTTCTTCATACATCCCTCCAAACCTCCGATTGTTAACCCCAGTTTGCTCGAATGGATTCCGAGCAGCTTTCTTCCGAGATGATCATCGAGATTATGTCTCGCGCACCGTTAAAAACTCTCGACGTCATGCGTTGCATGAACAAAGAACTTAACGCGCTCACATACGAGTCGTATCTTCTTGATCTACACAAGAAAAGAAACAAGATCGTGTCGGGTTTTCTCATACAAAATATGGAAAGTGGTTGGATGCACATCAACAAGTTTGTACCGTCACCTGAATCAAACAATATTGATCTTGGTTTTCTACCATATAATGCTCGAATTCTTGCCACATCGGAGCAAGGGCTCATGGTGTTTCTAAATCCGGATTTAAAAGATTACGGGGAAGATTTGTACCATGTTTGTAAACCGGGGACTAAACAGGGTTTGGCATTGCCGAGACCCAAAGGAAGACGTACATACGGATACGGGAAGTTTGCGATTGTGGTGATGAGTTTGAAGCCACTACATTACAAGATCATCAGATTTTCTGACCGCCGGTAAGTCTCTCAATCTCCTCCCATGTTTTTAAATGGGTGTACGTACATATTGGCACACTAAGCTGCCTATTTGCACAGCAAACCCTAGCTCTACCTACGCTGCGTATATGGTTACCCTACACGCAACGTATAGCTTTATATGTGGCAAATAAACAGGAGCAGTGATAGTTTGAGCCTAACCAACTTAATATATTAACAAGATGGTCAAAATTTAAGTTTTATGAATAGTTTTGTGAATAAATGGTTCATAATTGTTTTCTTAAACTCTAAATGATGATGTAGAATATTAAGCATGTATGATATACATATATGTGAAGTGACTTACCTTTTTTTTCTAACTGTTGCAGTCCTTTGAGACGGTGGAGAAAGTTCTACACGACGTATCATTGTGATATATTCGACTCAATGACGTGGAAATGGCGATCACTTAAGCATGTAACGCTGGCTTACTGTGTTTCCTTGGCCAACCCGCAACCAGTCACAAAGAGCGGTTCCATATACATGTTATTAACAAATAATCACATCTTAAAGTTTGACGCGTATTCTGAAAAATGGGAAGTCTTTTCATCTCCCATTCCGTATGATGAATCAAGGACATCAGTTGAGTTCGTAAAGTATGGGGGGAGATTGGGACTGGCTTATAAACCACCGAATACAAATACAAATGGTTGTTGGATGATTCGGGTTCTTACAAAGGATGGATTGTGGGAGAAGGAATGTGTCGCGGTTGCTAAATGCGAGAATAAAAGGGAGAAACTAAAGGCGTTATACGATTTGGAAACAAGCGTTATGGTGGATATTGCGACATTATTGTTTTATAGGTTTAATCAACAAGGCAATAACATGATGAGCAAGGTGGTACTATATGACAGGCCTTATCAAATCTTCTCCTTTCGTTTGGATTTTGAGCCGATTGATTTAAAGTAGACATTCGTCGATGGATCTTATTGTTTATTATGATTTCTAGACTCAAACAGTTGTAAATGTCGATGATATATTGATAATGTAGTTTTGTTATGGCATCTATGAATATTAGTCCTTAATAAACAATTAATATATGTTGGTTCAGGCTCTTTGAAAATTTACAGTAGATGAATATAAAATATGTTTATAGTTATTTTTAACAGTGGTTTATGCAAATTTCAAAGAGCAAATCCATGGAGATAAACTTCATTAAACCAACCTGGAATGTACAGGCTGGAAGCATAAAATACTATTAAACTAATAGAAATTTAATTAGTAAAAAATCAACGTTTTACACCTGTAGCCCTGAATCAATGTTAACAAATTTACTAAGGGATGATAGACTAGAATCTAACACTTGACACACCACCAAATGAAATTATAGCATAATGGTATTTTTTGGTGGGATAAAACTTATGGGCATTAAGTTCTAGATTCGATTCCTACAAAGGGGTGTTCAAAGATCTAGTGGGTTTACCTCTGAATTTGTGTATGGACATTATAGCTTAGTGGAGATTGATATGATCTGGTGGCCGGTTTCGTTCGTGGCACGATGATACTCGAGTCGTCCATCAGTGATTCAAATTTATCGTTAAAAAAAATAGGTTAATATAATCAAGTGGTTTCGCTCGTGACACGATAATACTCTAGTCATTCCATCAGTGATCCAAATTTACCGTTCAAAAAAAATCTCGATAACCTAGTCAGAATATTCATTGTGTGGAAATAAAAAATGCTAGAGTCAGACCTAGACCTTTACCTTAAGACCTTTACATTATCTTGAGATGGTTTTTTCCACTCCCACTCTAAATTTTTTATGTATAATAAACGGATGCATATAGTAAATATATAATCTAATATATATAATCTTATAGAAACCTTTTGGGCTCTTTCATGATTCGAAATGGGTGATTTCATGTGAGTGATCGATTTAGATGAAAGTGTCAGGTATTTATTGTAGGGTTCAAATAATAATTTCATATGTGGATAGATTAGGTTTCAATGAAAGGGAAGGAAAAATTGATTTAAACTTGGCAAGTTTTTTCAATACTATGGCGGCAGAGCGGTGGCATTTTTTTCTTAAAGGAAGCGATGGCAATTTCTTTAAAGGAGAGCGGTGTAATTTAGATTGTGAAGCAGACACAAGTGGGAAGGGCGGAGCCATTTCTAAGGAGTCAAGTTCATGTACAAGTCGAAAAAATAGCTCTTAACCGTAACAAATTCTATTTAAGATTTTTTTAATGATGTTCTTATAATTTACATTAATGATTCATGAAACAATTATTTTTATTTAGGCCACAGAGAAACAAGAAATTTTAAAGTTGTAATTCGTAATAGAATTTTTTTACGATTTGTAGAAGCACATCAGCAATTGATATGTACAAGACTAGGTCACAAAATTAAGTTTCATTTTCTAATAGTTTTTCATTGACTTGCACATAGTTATTTGTTGATATTAACAGATTTAGTTACGTTTTAATGCTTGATCTAAGCTTTTTTTTCTTTTCTACCAAAGTATATTTAAAAAAAATCTACCTATAAAAACAATAGAAAATATTGTGACTATGTAACATAAAAAATAAATTATCTATTATTTACCAAATTTTCTATGTGAGGTACGGTTGGTTACTGTAGTTATTTGTATAACCTCTTAAAGCATGGTAAATCAATTTGTACAATTATTTTATGCATGTGTTGTGGTGTACAAGTATTAGTTACCAAATTTTCATTGTAGACGCCATAGGCATTTGGCGCCGATGATGTTGACATTGACTTTAGAAACCCTAATTTCGCTTTTACGAACTGTTTATTCTGGCTATGACAGTTGTTTGGGGTTTTTGGTGTTTGATTAGTTTTAAGGTTATGATGCTTAGCTAAGCTTTAAATGAAACCCGAACTTTGGTTTTCGAAGCCTTGTGATGGTCTTGCACCTTACGTGATGGTTATGTAGGTTGTTAACATGTATTTTGATTGTTTGTTGTGTTGTGATGGTTGTCTAAACTCTATGATGGTCGTCTTGTCCCCGAGATGTCATGTGTGTTTTCATGGCAATCGGAGCAAAAGTACGGCTTCAATTTTTTGGGAACCCTGAATCTTGGGTTGTGATGGATGATTCAAGTCTCTTTTGTGATAATGAAGTTGTTAGACCGATCAATTTAATTCCAAACACAATTTGAAATATGTGTTTGGAATTAACCTATCTATTATTTAAGGGACCTTTGTTCAATATTATAAATTTCCTTAGCCAAGACCTTTTATTGTCTTGTTCTTGTATTTCTTTTATTTCACTTGTAAGAAGACATGTAATTTAATGTTTTCCACTTGATTATTTTATTTTATTTTATACACAAGTGGTTCCTATAAAATTTATGCCCAAAGTTGTAGTTGTGGTGAACGTTGATACAAATGTGACATGAGTTAATCTAAAAGTTAGCATAATCACATATGTTATTAAAAGGACAAAAGGTTAGAAAGAAGACACAGCTTAAAATCAACGTAACTGTCGACGAGGGTTCCAATTTGGGACTCCCCTCGTCTTGGACCTGTCTACCTAGAACTTAAAATTGGGCATAGCTTTACGCCCTAAGATATTACTATTCACCCACCCGACCTGTTAAGGTATTTCTTTCTCAATATCATGCTATTAAATTTTGGAGTGCAGCCATAATGGTTTGTTGGTTTCGAACATAGTTACATGGTTTTAGTTGCATGTATGCACTTTATATATAGGAAAGATCTATGTCCCTTCTTAGATGATTGAACGTGTTTAGTTAACAGTGCAGCGTCCTCCGTATTGGTAAATGCGCTCAAGACTAACCTGACTGATCAAGGATTCATCGTACTAAACTAGTTAGACTGATACTAGTATTGCCTCTCAATTTAACAATTCGTCACATTAATACACCTCATTACTTACACATTTAAATCCCACATTGTGGGAATTGCAAATATAAATTTCTTTCATGCACGTACACACGCTGAAACACACACAACGATAGATCGTCAAATAGTTACTACTCTAGAAGTCTTACTTATTCTCACGTCGAGCTTGGTTACAGAAACCCAACCTCACGGCCCTCTATAGGCAAACGTTTCGTCTTAGTATCACAAATAGGAAGGAAGCTTGGGTAAACGCCGCAGTCAAACTTGTCCTCACCTGAAGTCAGATTCGACATTTCTAATCGATGGGAACCCTAATTAGATAAGGTTAACCACAGCAAGATTTTAGGACGTGTGTCGAACCAGGCGATACTTTGACAATGGTCTCAAACAGACGTTCATTAAACTCAAATATCATTTACGAAATGGTTATATGAAAATAGTCACCATTGAGAACTTTGACGAATCGTGTACGACACCCTCAAAAGAAACTCATCACCCAGAAATCAAACCAAGTTTCATCAGCTTAAACTATTGAAACCGCCCAGAACGAGGGGAACCTCACATCCAGCAGTAAAAATGCTATTCAAGACCCTTTGGTTACTTTCATGACAGTACTTAAACAAATGACTTCTGAAGAAAGAGCCATAGTGATGGACGAAAAGGGAGACAACAAGGAGAATGAGGAGGTAAAGGGTGACCATGACGACTGTAACAACTCGAAATCATTGTTATCTTTTTCTTTTATTATCGTTGTATCTATCTTTTGTAATCCCGAGATTCGAATTATAAGAAAGTTATGTTAATTAATTATGTTTGTTTACAATGAATATCGCATCAAATCATTTACAAAACGCATCGCTAATCTAATCGCAATCACAACTAATTACGCTACTATACGAGCCAAGTGTGTTATTGTTTAATAAACACTTGTGCCATCGCATCGCAAATCGCAGTTAATTACGTGAAATTATGTTTTATGTGTGCTATGTTTGTCTATGTATGGTTATAATCGCTATCGCAACGCTCTCACACACACAATCGCTAAATCGCACTATTACATCAATTATAACGCTTAATATATCTATCTAATACGAACCGAATCATCGAACGAACTCGTAACGCAAAATAATCAAACAAAACTTGGACATTAGGTCAAGTTCGGTCGAACTTGTATCCCACAAGTTCGCCCGAACTTGCCCAGGTCAACAAAACTCTCCAAAACTGACAAGTCCACCCGGACTTGTCTGGAAACTCACCAGCAACTACTAGTTCGCTCGAACTTGTAGCAAGTTCGCCCGAACTTGCAGTCTGATCTCCCATTCACACCTCCACCTATAAATACTCAGCTCCATTCTCTCATTTGAACTTGCTGCAACTTCGCCCGGAGCTCCCCAAAACCGAAACCCTTTGTTTTCTAAGTAAGATTCAACCCGTTTTCAACTACAACAACGTTCAACAACGTTTTACAACGATTTTGCACAAGGCTTTGCCTTCGTTTTCATCAATCTCTTATGTTTTACGAAAACTTCTTCTTTTTTATACAAAACTTCTCTTTTTCCCTCAGATCTACTCTTAGATCTGAGTAAAACCTTTTAAAAAGATCTCAGATCCGGAAGCCACAAGGACGAAATCGTCACTTTACACAAGCTGGACTAACCCGTACGAACCTCAAGTTCGCTTAGATTAGCCCGAGTTTCTGTAAAATGGCTAAACTCGCTCCAAAAGACCTCTCCAGCCTAAGTTTTACTCAATGGCTTAAAGTTGGAGGGATAAACACTCGATTTCCCCAGCAAACGGCGCAAAAATGCACGATTTGGATGCCAAAACAATCAAGTTCGCTCGAATTACATCAAGTTCGCTCAAACTTGTCACTAGATTGGTGATCAAGTTCGCCCGAACTTGACCAAACTTCAAAAATGGCACAAGATCGCCCGAACTCTGTCCAATTCTTAAGAGAATTAGACAAGTTCGCCCGAACTTGTCCCCCTCAGTTATCAAACCTTACAAGTTTGCCCCAAACTTGTATGGAAACATATAAGTTCGCCCGAAAATTGCCTCATAACTCAACAGGTTATCACAAGTTCACCTGAACTTTTATGGAAACATACAAGTTCGCCCAAACTTGTCCTCCGCACAATCCAAACTTAACCGTTTCAGCAATTCGGAAGTCTGATGCACTTCTGTTCACTTACAGGCTGATCCGGCACTCTCCGCAACTCTCCTCAGATCCCTCAACTCTCCTAAAACGCACCAACAGTGAGTATACTTGAACCATTTTACGCTTAAATGCACTTTTAGGTGTCACATATATTCCTATATCAAATCCACAACACACAAATCAAATGCTTATTCGACATACCGCTCTTACATGACTTTACGTGAAATGTACTGAACTTTATGTGATACTTGATTGCTTGTACGCCACCCTTAACATGATAGTATACTAGAGGTTGACCCGCCACCCGGAGGCCCGGGGTTGTTAAGGCTCGCGTTTTACATTTCTCATTTATTATTCTCTTTTAGGATGTGAACGCTTGTTAGCATGCCTCGATCAATCGCGGTTTGTTGGTTTACATGAATCTGAGTAGTTACATGGTTCACATATCTTACGTATGTCATGCGGTGTATGCTAAATGCTTTTATATCTATTATGTATGCAAAACTCGTATGATCACCTTTACTTAATTGTATTGACGTTTTATTTTAACATATGTGGCAGGTCCGCCCGTACTTGGGGTGACAAGTTCGCTCGAAATTGATCAAGTTCGCCTGAACTTGATCAAGTTCACCGGACTTGACTAGTTCGCCCGAACTAGCCTTTCCCCTCAATATTTAACAAGTTCGCCTGATAATGATCAAGTCCGCTCGAACTTGACATCAGTTTGATGCCAAGTCCGCCCGAACTTGATGAGAGTCCTTCGGCACAAACTTCTAAACATTGCTTTTCCTAAAGCAACCACAACACACGCTGAAGTACGCTCGTATCACACAAACCGAGTGATCAAGTCGAGAATAGGTGTGAAAACCAAGAACTCTCGATAAGATCATTCACTCCGCGCATTCTCTCTCGCACGAGATACCTTTGTTGAGTTAGGAGTGATATCCAAACCTCGACGAAGATCTCCATTTCTATCTAGTGGAAACTCCCGATTCGATCGGTGAGCATAATCACAACTAGGGATGATGTTGTTAAGCTAAGGGTGAAACCCGCATCTTAATAACTAATTCCGCTCCTCGATTTTCAATCTCACAAAAGTCTCGATTACTTCGATGACTTGGAACACGACGTAATTGGAAGGATAAATGTCGTTAACTGTTGTACAGCGCGCGAGAGCATTTGTCTTTTAGGCCAAATCGTGTGTCCGAACTCAGAGAATCTTCGAATCACTTTGGGTAGTCAATGTCTCAAAACCCAGGACGCTCCCAATTGATTTAAGCCTATAATCATCGATTTTACGCATAATCGAGTTTATTTATTATTTATGTGTTTAAATTTATGGACTTTCGTTTATTCGATTTTTCGCTAATTTGATTTCTCGATTTATCGCTTTACGCCCCATCAATATATGCACAACTCGCACAGCTCTCGAAATCTAAAACGCTAATTACTGCATCAACCAAACTAATTGCTTAACTCGCTTACGCTCATGAGGACATACGTGTGTCTCATACGCAGCTCAACTCGCTATTTACGCTATTATGTCGCATCTCGTACGCGCTACACGTGTTTTAGTTGAAGATGGATACGTGCAAATATATGCTTACGTGCTTACGTGCTATGTGCTTACGTGTTTGCCTGCCTACGTGTTTACTTGTCTACGTGTTTATGTGATTTTGTGCCTTGTATGAAATAATAATAATAATAATAATAATAATAATAATAATAATAATAATAATAAATACTTTAAACATAAACCTATTATAATCGAATCTCATCCAATCGAATCCTTCAATGTAGATGTCTTCAATGGGATCGTACACCAGAAGGAATCTTCAGCGCGGGCAAGCTGACAAGCGCATCGCATCACTGGTGGCCAAGGAAATGGCCAAAGTGATCCCCCAGATAGTCAGCGAGATCCAAGCTGCCAACAGCAACACTTCTGTGGACTCGAAAGTCGATCCGCCCAAGTCATCTTTCAGTTTCAAGCAGTTCAAAGCTTGTGGACCCCTCACTTTCACTGGCACTGAAGGACCAAGTGCCATGTTTCACTGGTTCGATGCTATTGAGGTCACATTTCGCCAGAGTGGGTGTCCCGAACCCCTTCGCACTACTAACGCTACTGGCGTCTTCCAGTCCTGGGCTCTCGACTGGTGGACCGCTGAGCGAAACATGAGGGGAAACGATGAAGCCTACGGACTCTCATGGGAAGAACTTAAGGAGTTAATGATCAAAGAATTATGTCCCTCCTGTGAAATCCAGAAGTTGGAAAACGAATTTTGGGGAATCAAGCAAGATGGTCCCGACAATGCCGGTCCCACAGATCGCTTTAAGCAGTTGAGCATCATCTGTCCCAGTCAAGTGGATACGACCGAGAAAGCGATCAAGAAGTACCTCAATACTCTGCCCGATTGCATCGCTGACTTTGTTCAAGCAGCACGCCCTGCTACTATTGAGGAGACTTACCAGCTAGCCGCAGAGATTAATGACAAACGGGTTCACTCTGGTTACTTTAAGAACAGCAAGGTTGCGAATCAAGACATCGCCGAAACAGCAGCTCCTACCGATCAGTCTCGAGAGGAAAAGAACAGTCGCCGTGGTCGAAAGCGAGAGAACCCGAGCAAGAACTTCGCTCTTACCGCTCATCAAAACCCTCAGGCACTACAGTCTGTCGCACCGAACGCACCGCCGGCAAAGCGTGCGTACACTGGCCCGCATCCTTTTTGCTCAAAGTGCACCTATCATCATGTAGTTGGTGGAAATTGTCGTTTCTACACCAACTGTAACATCTACGGCCACTTTACTGTCAGCTGCCGTTGTGGTCCGCGTCAGCCAGCTCCTCAAGCTCCAGCAGCACCAGCTTTACCAGCTCCTCCCCAGGCCAATCAACAGCTAGCTCGAAGGGCACGTGCCTGTTACACGTGCGGTGATATGAATCATTTCAGTAATGTCTACCCAAACAAACCTGTGAAGCAGGAACAGCAGCAGCCTCAGCCTCAGCAGCAGCCACCACCACAGCCTCAGCAGCAACAACAGGCTACACGTGGACGAGCCTTTAACCTCAATCATCGCCAGGCTCAGAATGACAACAATGTTGTCAACGGTACATTCCTGATTAATGGTATTTATGCTTCATGTTTATTTGATACTGGTGTCGATAATTGTTTTGTATCGTTAGAATTCGAAAAGGTTTTAAAATGTAAACGCGCTAAACTCCCAAAGACTTTCGATGTGGAAGTCGCCACCGGAAAATCCGTTACTGTTACCTCTGTCCTACGTGGTTGTTCTCTCGATCTCAACAACCATGTTTTCTCGATCAATCTCATACCTATGCAGTTAGGTAGCTTCGATATCATAGTAGGCATGGATTTTCTTCGTGAAAATCATGCTGAAGTTGTATGCCTTGATAAAATGATTCGCTTCCCTCTCTCAAACGGTGATCAGCTTCATGTTTATGGTGAAACTCCCTCAAAGAAGTTGATGCTTTTGTCATGTACTCGAGCACAAAAATGCTTGCGAAAGCAATGTGTTGCCTTTCTAGCCCATATCGTGAACCCGGTGAAAGAAAAGAAGACATTTAAAGGCGTTCCTGTTGTTGGTGAATTTCCTAAAGTCTTTCCCGACTATTTACCCGGTTTACCCCCTACTCGAGATCTTGAATTCCGTATCGATTTAATTCCCGGTGCTACCCCTGTTACTAAAGCTCCTTATCGTCTCGCACCATCAGAAATGCGCAAGCTATCAAGCCAACTTCAAGAGCTTCTTGATAAAGGTTTCATACGCCCGAGCACTTCGCCTTGGGGTGCACCCATTCTTTTTGTGAAAAAGAAAGATGGGCCGCTCCGAATGTGCATCGATTATCGTGAACTTAACAAACTCACAATAAAGAACCGTTATCCTATTCCCCGAATCGACGACTTATTTGATCAGCTTCAAGGTGCTACTTGCTTTTCCAAGATTGATCTTCGTGCCGGTTATCATCAGTTGCGTGTGCTAGAGGAAGATATTCCGAAAACCGCCTTTCGTACTTATTATGGCCATTTCAATTCATGGTCATGCCCTTTGGTCTTTCCAATGCACCCGCAGTTTTCATGGATTTGATGAACCGTGTGTGTAAAGCGTTCCTAGATCGTTTCGTCATTATGTTTATCGATGACATCCTTATCTATTCGAAGACGAGAGAAGAACACACGCGCCATCTCCGTTTAGTCCTCGAACTTCTTCAATGTAATCGTCTTTATGCTAAGTTCTCAAAATGTGAATTCTGGCTCGAAGAAGTCCAATTTCTCGGCCACATTGTTAATAGTCAAGGAATTCACGTCGACCCTGCAAAGATTGAAGCTGTCAAGAGTTGGATTACACCGAAGAATGCTTCCGAAATCCGTTCATTACTTTGATTGGCGGGTTACTACCGTCGATTCATTGCCGACTTTTAGAAAATCGCCGTTCCGCATACCGCTTTAACTCATAAAGAGAAACCTTTCGTTTGGGATTCCAAGCAAGAGGAAGCTTTTCAAACTCTCAAGCGTATGCTATGCAACGCCCCCGTTCTCGCTCTTCCTGGCGGAAACGACGATTTCGTTGTTTATTGCGATGCCTCTAATCTTGGTCTTGGTTGTGTTCTCATGCAACGAGACAAGGTTATCGCGTATGCGTCTCGACAACTCAAGATCCACGAGAAAAACTACACAACCCACGATCTCGAACTCGGTGCAGTTGTTTTTGCATTAAAGATATGGCGACACTACCTTTACGGTACTAAGTGTACGGTCTTCACCGACCATAAGAGCTTACAACATATCTTTAATCAAAAGGAACTGAATATGCGCCAACGCAGATGGGTTGAACTTCTCAACGATTACGATTGTGAGATACGCTACCATCCCGGCAAAGCAAACATCATCGCTGATGCTCTCAGTCGACGAAGCTATGTATATAGTGTTCGTGACTCTCAAGCTATGAATGATCTCGAAATCATCATTCGCTCCGCCCAATTCGCATGTTTTAACGAGAATACTTTGGAGGAAGAAATGAAATGTGGTGCCGAAACTCAGCTTGTTGTCAAACCTAACGGTATCTACTAATATCTCGATCGCATTTAGATTCCCAGCCGTAATAATCTTCGTGTTTTGCTAATGACCGAAGCCCATAAATCTCGATACTCCATTCATCCCGGAGCCGACAAGATGTACCAGGACCTTCGTCCTGAGTACTTGTGGCCGGGCATGAAAAAGGATATCGCCGTGTACGTTTCAAAGTGCTTAACCTGCTCGAAGGTTAAAGCCAAGCATCAAAGGCCCTCTGGCTTGCTCGAACAACCCGAGATCCCGAAGTGGAAATAGGAGAGTATAGCTATGGATTTTATTACGAAACTTCCCCGCACTCCATCCGGTCACGATAGCATTTGGGTTATCGTTGATCGTCTTACCAAATCTGCGCACTTTATTGCTATATGAGAAGACTTTTAGGTCGAACGAGTAGCCCGAATCTATACCGACGAAGTATATGTCGACACGGGACGCCTCGTGACATCATTTCTGACCGTGACGGTCGCTTTACCTCGCGTCTCTGGGAGAGTTTTCAATCCGCCCTCGGTACTACTCTTAATCTCAGTACCGCTTTTCACCCTCAAACCAACGGTCAGACTGAGCGCATGATCCGCACCCTCGAAGACATGCTTCGTGCGTGCATCATAGATTTCGGTGGTAGTTGGGATACACATTTACCTTTAATTGAATTCTCGTACACTAATAGTTATCACACCAGCATTCAAATGGCTCCTTATGCATCATAGATTTCGGCTGTATGGAAGAAAATGTCGATCGCCTATTGCATGGTACGAGATCGGAGAAGCATAAATCACCGGTCCCGAGCTGATTCAAGAAACGACAGACAAAATCCTCCAGATCAGAGACAATCTCCTGAAAGCTCGGAGTCGTCAAAAGAGTTATGCCGACAAACGTTGTAAGCCCCTGCATTTCGAAATGGGAGATCACGTTCTCCTAAAGGTTGCACCTTGGAAGGGAGTGGCCCGCTTCAGAATGAAAGGAAAGCTAGCGCCACGATACGTGGCTCCCTTTAAGATTCTGGAAAGAATCGGTAAAGTAGCCTATTGTCTCGAACTACCGACGGCACTTAATAACGTCCATCCGACTTTCCACGTGTCTAACCTCAAGAAATGCCTAGCCGAAGAGAATCTCAACGTCCCCCTCGAGGACTTGCAAATAAACGAGACTCTGCATTTCGTGGAAAAGCATGTAGAAATCATGGACTGAGAGACCAAGAAATTACGGCGCTCTCGCATCCCCATCATGAAAGTCCGATGGGAAGGCAAACGTGTTGGTGAATTCACTTGGGAATTGGAAAGTGACATGAAGGCTAAATAACTGCACCTCTTTGTTACGGACACTACTTAAATTTCGGGACGAAATTTCCTAAAGTAGGGGAGACTGTAACAACTCGAAAATTCGTTGTTATCTTTTTCTTTATTATCGTTGTATCTATCTTTTGTAATCCCGATATAAGAATTATAAGAAAGTTGTGTTAATTAATTACATTTGTTTACAATGAATATCGCATCAAATCACTTACAAAACGCATCGCTTTTCTAATCGCAATCACAACTAATTACACTACTATACGAGCCAAGTGTGTTATTGTTTAATAAACACTTGTGCCATCGCATCGCTATTCTCATCGCATCGCAAATCGCAGTTAATTACGTGAAATTATGTTTTATATGTGCTATGTTTGTCTATGTATGGTTATCATCGCTAGCGCAACGCTCTCACATGCACAATCGCTAAATCGCACTATTACATCAATTATAACGCTTAATAGATCTATCTAATAAGAACCGAATCGCCGAACGAACTCATAACGCGAAATAATCAAACAAAACTTGGCCATTAGGTCAAGTTCGGCCGAACTTGTATCCCACAAGTACGCCCGAACTTGCCCAGGTCAACAAAACTCTCCAAAACTGACAAGTCCGCCCGGACTTGTCTGGAAACTCACCAGCAACTACAAGTTCGCTCGAACTTGTAGCAAGTTCGCCCGAACTTGCAGTCTGATCTCCCATTCACACCTCCACCTATAAATACTCAACTCCATTCTCTCATTTGAACTTGCTGCAACTTCGCCCGGAGCTCCCCAAAACCATAACCCTTTGTTTTATAAGTAAGATTCAACCCGTTTTCAACTACAACAATGTTCAACAACGTTCTACAACGATTTTGCACAAGGCTTTGCCTTCATTTTCATCAAATCTCTTCTGTTTTACGAAAACTTCATCTTTTTATACAAAACTTCTCTTTTTCCCTCAGATCTACTCTTAGATCTGAGTAAAACCTTTTAAACCATCGATTTTCACACAATATTCAGACTAATGACGTATGTTTCGTTCACTTTGAAGTGGAACAAGGCGTTGTCAAGCAAGATCTCAGATCCGGAAGCACAAGGACGAAGTCGTCACTTTACACAAGCTGGACTAACCAGTACGAACCCTCAAGTTGACCCGGATTAGCCCGAGTTTCTGTAAAATGGCTAAACTCGCTCCAAAAGACCTCTCCAGCCTAAGTTTTACTCAGTGGCTTAAGGTTGGAGGGATGAACACTCTATTTCCCCAGCAAACGGCGCAAAAACGCACGATTTGGATGCCAAAACGATCAAGTTCACTCAGATTACATCAAGTTCGCTCGAACTTGTCACCAGATTGGTGATCAAGTTCGCCCGAACTTGACAAACTTCAAAAATGGCACAAGTTCGCCCGAACTCTGTCCAATTCTCAATAGAATTACACAAGTTCGCCCGAACTTGTCCCCCTCAGTTGGCAAACCTTCCAAGTTCGCCCGAACTTGCGTCATAACTCAACAGGTTATCAGAACTTCACCCGAACTTGTCCTCTGCACAATCCAAACTTAACCGTTTCAGCAATTCGGAAGACTGATGCACATCTGTTCGCTTACAGGCTGATCCGGCACTCTCCGCAACTCTCCTCAGATCCCTCATCTCTCCTAAAACGCACCAACAGTGAGTATACGTGAACCCTTTTACGCTTAAACGCACTTTTGGGTGTCACATATGTTCCTATATCAAATCACAACACATAAATCAAATGCTTATTCGACATCCCGCTCTTACATGACTTTACGTGAAATCTGTTGAACTTTATGTGATACGTGATTGCTTGTACGCCACCCTTAACATAATAGTATACTAGAGGTTGACCCGCCACCCGGAGGCCGGGGTTGTTAAGGCTCGTATTTTACATTTCTCATTTATTATTCTCTTTTAGGATGTGAACGCTTGTTTACATGCCTCGATCAATCGCGGTTAGTTGGTTTACATGAATCTGAGTAGTTACATGGTTCACATCTCTTACGTATGTCATGCGGTGTATGCTAAACGCTTTTATATCTATTTTGTATGCAAAAATCGTATGCTCACCTTTACTTAATTGTATTGACATTTTATTTTAACATATGTGGCAGATTGAGGACTTTAGCTTTGGATGCATAGTTTAGGTTTTACTTTAGAAATCATGTAATAAAATCTAGGGATGATCGGATCGGATTATTATGTTTAAGAGATTGTTTCGAAGTATGTAATGATTGTTTGAAGATTTTATGAGTTTGATAGTATGGATATTAAATGTTGATTATTGTCTTTATATAATTGTTATGGAATCTCTTGATCAATCTGATTCGCCTAGTGCCGCGCCCGATGTTTCCGCCATCGGTTTGGGTGTGACAATGACAACATGCATGGAGGCACATTAGACAAGCCGTACCTGCCCAAGGATATGGCTGAAGTGTCAAAGTTCACGAAAAGGATAGCAGAGGCATCGTTGCCCCCGAAGCTCAAACCACCCAGCAACTTAAATCGGTACGATGGAACCAAGGACCCAGAGGACCACCTTCATGCATTCAGAGGGGCCGGACAGGTGGGTCGGTGGTCTATGCCGACCTGGTGTCACATGTTCGTACAAACATTGACGGAAGGAGCACGCCTCTGGTTCGATAGCTTACCAGCTGGAACCATTAACAGTTACGAGGATCTGTGTGAGAAGTTTCTTAGGAAATTCAACCAACAGAAGAGAGTAATCAAAAACCCTAATGAAATCATGCAAATACGACAAAGAGACAATGAACGGGTGGATCAGTACATGGAAAGGTTCATAAAAGAAAGCATGAACATCAAAGGAGTCCCTGAGGTGATTAAAATCAGTAGCTTCATCAATGATTTGAAACACACTTAACTATGCGTAAAGCTTGGAGAAGAATTCCCTGAGACGTTCGACGGCCTCATGGATAAGGTCAGAGCCTTTGTCAGGGGAAAAGATACCAGCAACAAGGCCAAGGAACTGGACAGTGGCTCCAGGAGAGTTAGTCCTGCCCTCCGACCATAGGAAAAAGGTAATCTTTATTCTAAAAGGCCTCTTTATGATAGAACACATAATGACAGACCGAAACCTACCTTCTCCCCCTACAAACCTAGGGGAGGGGACCGTCTCTTTATTACATAGTTTCACTTCCCTGACCAAGACCCCCAGTGAAATATTAGCAACCGAGAAAGTGAAAAACTCTTTTCCAAAACCTCCACCCTTGAAGCCTGGGCCAAAGGCATATCCCAACGAGTATTGTGAATTCCACAAGGGTTATGGACACAAAATAGATGATTGTATGTATTTAAAAAACGAAATTGAGCTAGCAGTCAAAACGGGAAAGCTCTCCCATCTGATAAAGGAAATTAAAGAAGGGGGAAAGAGAAGGAAAGGATAAAAAGATGGAGAAGCCGGACAGACGTTCAATAGACATGATCAGAGAAGGGATGAGTTTGGTAGAACCAGAAGTGTCAAGGCCAGGATACAGGGATCTGAAGATTGCATGAAAGCGCCCATACTCATGCCTGAACATGGAGGACCATGAAACTCATAAACTCCCCCTTAACATCTCACCTAAGATAGCTGGACACAAGGTGGCCCGAATACACGTCGACGAGAGGAGTGGAGTAGAGGTGATATATGAGCATTCTTTCTTAATACTTGACAGAGATGTGAGGGACATACTGGAGAAGACTCCATGCCGTTGGTGGGGTTCAATAACAGTATCTCGCACCCACTGGGAAAAATAAAGCTTCCCTTTACTGTTGGTGTAGGAGACAGAGTAAGGACCATCGAATGCACATTCACGGTAATCAAATCCCTATCTAAGTACAATCCCAAATACTGAAAGGCCAGGAATTGGGGACCTTAAGGCACATGCATCGACTCCCCATGGAGCTTTGGTATTCCAAACCCCAAGGGACTGGCCTCGGTCAAATCCTCTACGAGTAATACCCTTCGTCTCAGAGAAATAACTAAGAGAACAAGAAATAGAGTAAAGAATTGTCTGAATGAAATTCCGGAGCAACTGTACGAAAGCCCACTTAAATGACAATGCAAGAACGCCCTAAAGGAGTTTGCTTTTCATACGTCTTTCTTTCAACATGGACATGTGCAGATCCTGAAGTCACGGCACGATTAAACACCCATAGCTGTGTTAACCATAAAACAAAGAACGAAGCATGGGTCACAAAAAGAGGCACTTGCAGAAATAAGAAACTCCTAAGGGCAGCATAGTCAGGAGGTCAGTACCCCAGCTGGATCTCAAACCCCGATATGGTTGAGAAGAAAGACGGAGGTTGGAGAATGTGTATAGATTTCAAGGATCTCAACAGGGCATGCCCCAAAGATTGTTACCCGCTGCCTGAAATCGATGTTCAAGTAGACTCCCTGGCACAATATCCCTTCAAGTTCTTCCTTAATGCATATAAGGGATATCACCAAATCCAGATGTCCCTGGAAGATGAGGAAAAAACAGCATTCTAACAGATGAAGGGATGTTTTGCTACACCAAGATGTCCTTCGGGCTCAAGAATGCGGGGGCCACTTATCAAAGATTCATGAACACTTTGTTCCAGGACCAATTGAAACGAACCTGGAAGTATATGTCGACGACATTGTAATAAAAAGTTTGTCTGAAACAAGAATGCTGGAAGACATAGCTGAGACCCTCGAACATGCAAGAGGTGAACATGAGGCTAAACCTCGGAAAATGTTACTTCGGGTCCTATCTACATCATAGACTCAGACCGCTAGCTTAAAATGATACTTACGGTACTAACACTAGATTAAGCGATGACCAAATAGAATGTAGTTTAAACTCGACAAGTACTAAGACTTGTTTAATATGGGTAAACATATTACATCCTGGATTTTGATATAAAATGATAAGGTTAAACCCGTTTTGGTTAAACTACGTAACCTAGTCACGTAGGCTTAACCGTACGTGTATAAGCGAAACCGGGTAACCAGATGAGTCGTATACAAGTTCCATATGCCATTATACTTAAAATATGTTGTAATATCAGTAGCATATCAACATGTATGCCCGTTATGGTTTTAAAATCAAGTTACGCCTCAAAAGGGCGTTTTGGTCATTTTAGACTTATAAAGGAGCTTGTGAGTAAATTGATGTCATGGTCATAAACATTCTATAAAAATGAATAATTTATAATGTTATATTAGTAGGATATCAAGTATACATGTGGTTTATAGTTTAAGACCAAACTATGCCTCGAAAGGGCATTTTGGTCATTTCACACATTACTTGACGAATTATTTGGGAATTTAAGTTTAGATTGTGTACCTACTGTAAATATGTATAAAATAAGTTTTGAAATCAGTAGGTACCAAGTCTTGATGCTCTAATATGGTTTTAAACCACATTATGCGCGGAAATGGCGATTAAGCCGCTAAATGTTGATTTAAAAGACGTTTGAGTAAAACTGAGGTTACGGTCAGGTTTATATGATGGAAATATGTCATATAATATAATACATCACTAGGAAAAAGGTTTTGGTTCATTAAAATGATTAAAACCCATTTAAAGTGTCGAAAGGGCAATATCGTCATTTAAGGACATAATACATAGACTTGTATACAAACTCAGTTTACAACCTGAAATAATATCCCAAACAATTCAAAATATGATATGACATCAGCAGCTAAAGAGTTTTGATGTCAAGATTATGTTTTAATCGCTTTTTACGCAAAAAGGGCGATTTAGTCACTTTAAAACGTACACTACACCTTTTTAATCGGAACTTCAGTTTATGATCAGAATTTTCACCTTGAATTAAGTTTAATAATTTAACATATCAGTTTACAAGGCAGATGTATGCTCATTTGTATTTAAAACCTCATTTTTAAGCATGAAGGGCATTTTAGCAAAGTTTGGCATAATTAACGGATACTTGCATACAAACTCGGATTATTATGTGACCATGTAATATAACTTCAGAGGGTTATACTAAAACTTAACATGGTCACAATTCAACTTAGAATCAGTAGCTAAGGTTGCTAAATCGGGTCCGAGCCAAAAGTCAAAGTAGGAGTCAACTTTCGTGACTTTCGGTTGCGAACCGACCTTAGACCTGGACTGACGGGCCGAACATGTTTATACATGTTCTAATACTTATTACCAAGTTAATAAAGTGTTGAAACTGATTTTATAGCACCTACATTGCTAGATATGAATTTATTTAGAATGTGACCCGTTGACTTTTCCTTGATTATAACTTTGACATGTCAATTGACCAAGCAAACGTGGTAATCAGAAGGTGCCCTTTTAAGGGATTAACGCCTACCTAATTACTATCACGTAGCCACATTCTTCGTGAACAATGGCTAGACTATAATGGTTTTAGCCGAAAGTCAAAGCGTTTTTACGTCAACACTTTGACTTTGGCTTAAAGCCTAATAAAACTGAAAGAGGGGAGTTGAGGACACTTACACAATGTCCTAGCTCGAAAATAAACTTGATTAGAGAGCTCCTTGTGGCTAGGAACCTCCAGAGGAGAAGTAGAGATGATAGAAAAGAAGTGAGCAAGAATGGAGTTGAAATCACTCCTATTTATACTTGAGGATCAAGACCCAGGACCTTCCTAGTGTTGGCAGGAGTCATATGGTGCCAACAAGTGTTTAGGGACGTGTTAGAAACAAGGAGAGGGTGGCATTTCGCGTGAGGAGTGGCAAAAGCAGAAGCTGCCACATTTCTGTCAGCTGCGTCCCTCTTGCGGACTGTATGGATATAGTCTTATGGTCCGCAAGGCACCTGGGCGCCCAAAACATTAAAGTTGGTTACGGACCGTAAGGGCTGAGCCATGCGGTCCGTATCCGTCTTCCAGAAACCAAAAATTTTACATTTTCTAACTTTAGTCCCTTCACTTTAATAGTCGCCATTCAGAGGTCATAGCTTAACATGTTGACGACTATAGTCCTTCACGTCTTAGCACACGGCAATCGAGGATCAACGGGACACGTGTCGGACTTTTACTGGACATATTTTTACGAGGTGTTACAGATGCAAGTTCAAGTATGAAGCTCGCAAGGACACAAAGTAAGTCAAACTTACACCCTTATAATAAAATATAGTTTTGATAATGAATACTTACTGACGTGAACCGAAATAGGTCAAACAGGTAAAAAATGAGTTTTGATGATTAATACTTGCTGACGCGAACCGAAACGAGTCAAACAAGTAAAAATGAGTTTTTGATGTAAATACTTGCTGACGCGAACCGAAATGGGTCGAGCCAGTAAAATATGTTTTTGATATAAATACTTGCTGACACGAACCGAAATGGGTCGAGCGAGTAAGAATATGTTTTTTATATATAAATACTTGCTGACTAGAACCGAAACGGGTCAAGCGAGTAAAAGTATGTTGTTTTTGATATAAATACTTGCTGACGCGAACCGAAATCGGTCGAGCGGGTAAAAAGGGGCAAGTAAATCATATGTTAATGATTAAACTAATGATTGTAAAAAGGAGACCTATGACGTAAGTCATAACGGGTCAAATAAGCGAATTCGCAAGTATATCACTGGTGTAACTGTCTAAAGAATAAACCAATAATGGTTAAAAGACCAAACGGGTCAAATAGTGATGATAACACCATTTGAGCGTAGTACTCAATGCTTGTTATTGTTAAATGTCATACCTACAGGCAGACTTACGTTACGGGCAAGTATTGTCGTGACTAATGAAAAGAATTTGCAAGGTATTGAGAACGGGTCATTGCTTTGAACCGCACAGGTATGTAAAATGGGTTAGGCTCTCGGTGAGGGCTTATGATGCAATTAGAGTGGATCAGGTCTAGTATTTTTGGTACAACGGCTAATACAGCCACGAATATGTCCACGATGTGAATACTTGACTAAAACGCCATCGAATAATAAATCGGGCAAATTACCCCTAAGGGTAGATAAAAATACTAATAATAATGAATCCCATATTTGGCTTAGTCTTTTGGTAACATAAAAATGGGAGGCGTAGACTTTTTGGTTAATGTCTCTTAACGGGTCGTTTTGTAAAACGTCAAACCGGAGGGTAAAGTCAGAAAATAAACGTTTTCCTATCATAAATCATCACAAAGGAAATTGTGGTGATAGATAAATGAAAATCTTAGTGTGAAAATAAAGGGTACGAAAAAGAATACGGACTTTAAGCTTAAGTGCTTAAACCTCATAACAGATCGAATAAACATATGCGCGAACCGGGTAACTAGTGCGCGAAACATAAAAATTGTAAATACGAGTTGTGGATTACGATTTAAATAAGTTAAGGTATAAATCCCAAGCGATTAAAACGAGTTTGGATGGATTTGGATGCAAATTGGGTGAAAAGGAAGCATGTTCAGCTGATACGACCGGGTGGAAACCTGACCCGACTGGGGAAGGGTTCTGAGAAGAAACACGTTCAGCTGAACCGGCTGGGTGGAAACCTAACCCGGCCGGTTGACAGGGCTAACATATATATTTAATGTTTGCGTTCAAATGTTTCTTTTACTAAGCGTTTGCCGTTTAACTTAAACACTAATTGTTTTTAGTGTTTATGATAGGTTTTCGAAAAGGTGAGAACCGGATGGATGACCAAGCACGCGAAGAACCAAACACTATTAAACTGCTAACTCCTTCAAGAGGATTGTAAAAAAGGTTGAAGCATGATCATGCAGAACAAAGTTTTTGAGTTTAAAACTACTGTAACTAAGTGTAATAGTCTGTTATGTTAGGTCGTCTGAGTTATCAGTTAGCCCAAACGTATAAGTTCTATGTTTAAAAAAAAAATTGGGACCAATCATCCGCATTTATTAAAATATTATAGAAATCGGGTTAGAGTGTTACAGCTTGTCTTAAACAATGGAATTTACGACTCCATGAAAAAACTCAAAATATTCTCTAGTCCATTTTATTGTATCCTACCTTTGGGATATCTCTATACTTCCATTGTGCATTGTGATAACTTCTATCTAATCGTCACGCATATACCCCAAGTTTCGGGCCCACCGGGAAATTAGGGTGTGACACAATGATTATGAGTTAAATGCAAATGAGACCTGGGAAGAATTGATGTTGTCGTTTGATGAGGAACCGAGACATTTTCATGAAGGGAAACGAAACCAGAGTGATTAAAGGCTATAAAAACTAAGATCGTGTTGAAAATTGTAATACGTGAAAGTTGACTTTTCTAACAAAAGGCGTTAAACCAATTGGGTTAAAGTGGGTATTCAAAGTCAAGAAAAATACATATGGTTCAGTTATTAATATACAAAAAGCATGTTTGGTTGCAAAGGACTATGTACAACAGCTCGGTATTGATTTTGACGAAGTTGATGGTTGTGTAAAAATCAAGCAAAAAAGCTTGAAGAATTTAGAAGATGCCAACATGAAAGATTATAACCCTTTGGGTTTTATCTTTTCTTTGCTAAAGTCCACGCTTTGCTTTGGGTGGCGTTGTTGTGCTAAAATGTGTGACAATAAGCATGCTTAGTGTTACGGTAAGTTGTGCGTTGCCTCACAGATGCACGGGTTCTATTAGTATTAGTTTATTATGGTGTTAACAGATATAGTAACCATTTATAAAAACTCTATTAAATTTAGTTATTAAATCTTAATATGAATAAGAATTAATTTAATCATAACTCCAAGTATACTTAGAATAATAGTATCTACTTATAAAGCTTACCTAATAAATTCTCTAAAAATAACTAACATATCTTATAGGTGTTCTATTTATACCCAACTTTTTACTATTTATACCAAGTGAAGTGACATTAATAAATTCAAATTTGTGTTTTTCTTTTATAACTTTTAATATAAAATGTTTTATTAAAAAACGAATACGGTTTTGTGATGTGCTTATTTTTCTCTATGTTTTGATATAAATTTTATAAAAAGACGGTATATGAATTTTACGATGACTTATAAAACATTATATTTGATACGACTCCGTTTTTTTTAAAATTTACATCAAAACGTAGATAAAAATAAGCACATCGGAAAACCATATTCGTTTTTTAATAAAACATTATATATCGAAAGTTATAAAAGAAAAACACAAATTTGAATTTATTAATGTCACATCTTTTGATACAAATAGAAAAAATATGAGATAAATAGTAGGACTCAAATCTTATGTATGAATTTTTGTCTTTTATAAATTAATTTTTGTTTTCACCTCTTATAAGTGTAATTGGGTCCCTTATTTTTAATAAATAAAGTTATATTTATCTTTTTTACCTGTTATTTTAATTTAATTTTTGTTTAAACCTCTTACAATTTTGTTGATTTATTTTCTTCCCTACGCTTTAGTTTAAATTTTGTTTGCACCCCTACAATTTTGTTCGTTGATTTTTTTCTGTTTCCTTTAACCGATTTAGACTACAACCTTTTTAAACTTTAATAGAGTTATCATTTTGTGTTGTTAATGAATTTCTATTACATGATTTTATATTGGTTTCGTTTTTTATATTAACGCCCCACACGAATTAATATTTATCTTTGTTCGACGTGAATTTTCGTAACGTTGTTCTCATACTCATCGGTTGCTTTAAACGTTTTTTTAAAAGGGTTTGTTTTTTATACCGGCCGGCGCTCATCTATAAATTAACCACCGCAATGTTTTTTAATCTCGTTTAAACCGACCCGTTGTAAGTCGTTGTTGTCGTGTTTATCTTTATATACGTTTTGGTGTAAAGTTTGTTTAAATAAATTGTTTTTCGTATACAACGAGGTAACTTTTTCATAGCTTTAGAATATAATGCCGTGTCATGGTTTTTTATTGATACATTTTCGATTTACTTATTTATATATGTACGTTTCGAAGCCATCGCAAAACGCGGGTGATAATTCACAATTATTAACTATCTGAGATATATACTCATACTATGCAACTTCAATATGTTATTTCGTAACATGTTAAGTTGTAAAAATAAACTATTTTTTATATTAAATAACCTTTTAACTCATTTTATCATTCATTATACCTCCATATTAAACTAAAAACTAGTAAAACATTAGTTGGATTATGAATTTTGTATAATTTTACTTGTCTATTATAATCGACATTTCATAAAGTTTTAGTTAACAAAAAAATTATATACTTTCAGATATGATAAAACTTTAAGTTAAAAAATCATTAATGTAATAACATCTTTATTCTCGGACGAGTCCAACAAGAACTCCATGTATCAGTCGATATTACCAGTAATACAATTCAACTTAAATAAGTAATTTATACATAATTTATTAAATTATCTAGTTATAAATATAAATTTAATAAAAAATATATATTAGTATTTTGTAAACTATAACTTTTTTTTAATCCAGATTATCCTAATCTTTCTATTATAATACTCCATTGATTGTAAATCTGTGTAAAATCATATCAGGATATCTTTTTATCATTATCTCAAACGAGTCCTCGCATATTTACAACTAATTTAGGAAGTAACTTGCATTCAAAGTTGAAAATTGAGAAAGAAAAAAAAACTAATAATAATACATAAAAGAAGCTCAAATTTCAAAAGCAAATTGAGTAACTTGGCCCGCAAGGCCTTATTCCACTAGATATACGAGTTATATATAAAGAGTTTCATTCATATTCATATTTACGTAACTCTAAAACACATCAATCTTCTTCATACATCCCTCCAAACCTCCGATTGTTAACCCCAGTTTGCTCGAATGGATTCCGAGCAGCTTTATTCCGAGATGATCATCGAGATTATGTCTTGCGCACCGTTAAAAACTCTCGACGTCATGCGTTGCATGAACAAAGAACTTAACGCGCTCACATACGAGTCGTATCTTCTTGATCTACACAAGAAAAGAAACAAGATCGTGTCGGGTTTTCTCATACAAAATATGGAAAGTGGTTGGATGCACATCAACAAGTTTGTACCGTCACCTGAATCAAACAATATTGATCTTGGTTTTCTACCATATAATGCTCGAATTCTTGCCACATCGGAGCAAGGGCTCATGGTGTTTCTAAATCCGGATTTAAAAGATTACGATTGCCGAGACCCAAAGGAAGACGTACATACGGATACGGGAAGTTTGCGATTGTGGTGATGAGTTTGAAGCCACTACATTACAAGACCATCAGATATTCTGACCGCCGGTAAGTCTCTCAATCTCCTCCCATGTTTTTAAATGAGTGTACGTACATATTGGCACACTAAGCTGCCTATTTGCACAGCAAACCCTAGCTCTACCTACGCTGCGTATATGATTACCCTATACGCAACGTATAGCTTTATATGTGGCAAATAAACAGGAGCAGTGTGCCGATAGTTTGAGCCTAACCAACTTAATATATTAACAAGATGGTCAAAATTTAAGTTTTATGAATAGTTTTGTGAATAAATGGTTCATAATTGTTTTCTTAAACTCTAAATGACGATGTAGAATATTAAGCATGTATGATATACATATATGTGAAGTGACTTACCTTTTTTTTTTCTAACTGTTGCAGTCCTTTGAGACGGTGGAGAAAGTTCTACACGACGTATCATTGTGATATATTCGACTCCATGACGTGGAAATGGCGATCACTTAAGCATGTAACGCTGGCTTACTGTGTTTCCTTGGCCAACCCGCAACCAATCACAAAGAGCGGTTCCATATACATGTTATTAACAAATAATCACATCTTAAAGTTTGACGCGTATTCTGAAAAATGGGAAGTCTTTTCATCTCCCATTCCGTATGATGAATCAAGGACATCAGTTGAGTTGGTAAAGTATGGGGGGAGATTGGGACTGGCTTATAAACCACCGAATACAAATACAAATGGTTGTTGTAAGATTCGGGTTCTTACAAAGGATGGATTGTGGGAGAAGGAATGTGTCGCGGTTGCTAAATGCGAGAGTAAAAGGGAGAAACTAAAGGCGTTATACGATTTGGAAACAAGCGTTATGGTGGATATTGCGACATTATTGTTTTATAGGTTTAATCAACAAGGCAATAACATGATGAGCAAGGTGGTACTATATGACAGGCCTTATCAAATCTTCTCCTTTCGTTCGGATTTTGAGCCGATTGATTTAAAGTAGACATTCGTCGATGGATCTTATTGTTTATTCTGATTTCTAGACTCAAACAGTTGTAAATGTCGATGATATATTGATAATGTAGTTTTGTTATGGTATCTATGAATATTAGTCCTTAATAAACAATTAATATATGTTGGTTCAGGCTCTTTGAAAATTTACAGTAGATGAATATAAAATATGTTTATAGTTATTTTTAACAGTGGTTTATGCAAATTGCAAAGAGCAAATCCATGGAGATAAACTTCATTAAACCAACCTGGAATGTACAGGCTGGAAACATAAAATACTATTAAACTAATAGAAATTTAATTAGTAAAAAATCAACGTTTTACACCTGTAGCCCTGAATCAATGTTAACAAATTTACTAAGGAATGATAGACTAGAAGCTAACACTTGACACACCACCAAATGAAATTATAGCATAATGGTATTTTTTGGTGGGATAAAACTTAAGGGCATTAAGTTCTAGATTCGATTCCTACAAAGGGGTGTTCAAAGATCTGGTGGGTTTACTTCTGAATTTGTGTATGGACATTATAGCTTAGTGGAGATTGATATGATCAGGTGGCCGGTTTCGTTCGTGGCACGATGATACTCGAGTCGTCCATCAGTGATTCAAATTTGTCGTTAAAAAAATTAGATTAATATAATCAAGTGGTTTCGCTCGTGACACGATAATACTCTAGTCATCCATCAGTGATCCAAATTTACCGTTCAAAAAAATCTCGATAACCTGGTCAGAATATTCATTGTGTGGAAATAAAAAATGCTAGAGTCAGAACTAGACCTTTACTTTAAGACCTTTACATTATCTTGAGATGGTTTTTTCCACTCCACTTCTAACATTTTTTATGTATAATAAACGGATGCATATAGTAAATATATAATCTAATATATATAATCTTATAGAAACCTTTTGGGCTCTTTCATGATTCGAAATGGGTGATTTCATGTGAGTGACCGATTTAGATGAAAGTGTCAGGTATTTATGTAGGGTTCAAATAATAATTTCATATGTGGGATAGATATAGGTTTCAATGAAAGGGAAGGAATTGATTTAAACTTCGGCAATTTTTTCAATACTATGGCGGCAGAGCGGTGGCATTTTTTTCTTAAAGGAAAGCGATGGCAATTTCTTTAATGGAGAGCGGTGTAATTAGATGTGTGAAACAAACACAAGTGGGAAGGGCGGAGCCATTTCTGAGGAGTCAAGTGTCATGTACGAGTCGAAAAATAGCTCTTAACCGTAACAAATTCTATTTAAGATTTTTTTTAATGATGTTCTTATAATTTACATTAATGATTCATGAAACAATTATTTTTATTTAGGCCCGAAACAAGAAATTTTAAAGTTGTAATTCGTAATAGAATTTTTTTTACGATTTGTAGAAGCACATCAGCAATTGATATGTACAAGACTAGGTCACAAAATTAAGTTTCATTTTCTAATAGTTTTTCATTGACTTGCATATAGTTATTTGTTGATATTAACATACTTAGTTACGTTTTAGTGCTTGATCTAAGCTTTTTTTTTCTTATCTACCAAAGTATATTTAAAAAAAATCTACCTATAAAAACAATAGAAAATATTGTGACTATGTAACATAAAAAATAAACTATCTATTAATTACCAAATTTTCTATGTGAGGTAGGTTGGTTAGTGTAGTTATTTGTATAACCTCATAAAGCATGGTAAATCAATTTGTACAAGTATTTTATGCATGTGTTGTGGTGTACAAGTATAAATTACCAAATTTTCAATGTAGACGCCATTAAGGCCAGGCGTGACGTCCCATGGTGAAGCCAACATCACGCGTGAAACGTAAGACGTGTTGTGGTGAAGATGCGTGATAAAAGTTGGAATGTGAGGTTAATTGTTGGATTGTGAGGGAAATTGTTGGATGTGGTGAGTGATGGGCATTTCCACTAAAATCATCACTAGTGATGGAATTTGACTCGTTGACGTGGTATATGGTGATTGGATGTTGTGATTGATGAGTGGGTAACGTATGGAATTTGAGGCCGATGATGTTGACATTAACTTTAGAAGCCATATTTCTGCTTTTACGAATTGTTTATTTTGGCTATGACATTTGTTTGGGGTTTTTGGTGTTTGATTAATTTTAAGGTTATGATGCTTAGCTAAGCTTTAAATGAAACCCGAACTTTCGCATTCGGAGCCTTGTGATGGTCTTGCACCTTGCGTGATGGTCATGTAGGTTCTTAACATGTTTTGATTGTTTGTTGTGTTGTGATGGTTGTCTGAACTCTATGATGGTCGTCCTGTCCCCGTGATGTCATGTGTGTTTCTCATGGCAACCGGAGCAAATGTACGGCTTCAATTTTTGGGAACCCTGAATCTTGGGTTGTGATGGATGATTCAAGTCTCTTTTGTGATAATGAAGTTGTTAGACCGATCAACTGAATTCCAAACACAATATGAAAATTGAAATATGCGTTTGGATTTAACTTATCTATTATTTATGGGACCTTTGTTCAGTATTATAAATTTCCTTAGCCAAGATCTTTTATTGTCTTGTTCTTGTGTTTCTTTTATTTCAGTTGTAAAAAGACATGTAATTTGATGTTTTCCATTTGATTATTGTATTTTATTTTATACACAAATGGTTCCTATAAAATTTAGAGTTAAATGCACGTTGCAAAAATTTGCAGACTTGGTCCTAATGGTTCACTAATTACACATTTGGTCCCGGTGGTTGTAATTTTTGCACTCGGGTGGTCCTTATCACTAACATTTGTTAAGTTTTTCAATTAAGTTCATGTTAAATGACCAAAATACCCTTGCTTATTAATAAAACCACCAAATTATATGTCTTCACAGACCTCTCTTCTCAAACAAGCAGAACAACCACCACCATATCACCTCTGCCACCGTTCACCTCCACCACCATCTCACCTCCACCCCCGAACACCCACCTCCACCCTCGAACACCAAGACACACGACTAACGAAACGACACGACTCGACTGGCCCAAGCCAACGGATGTACAAAACTTACAAAACGAAATGTGTAATCGGAAGCGTACCTGTGATCTATAAACCGACACGAGAACTGAGGTGGTGCGGGCAGTGGTGGCTCGTCGGTTTTGGTGACAGATGGTGGAAGTGGGTGTCGGGTAGCGGTTTGAAGGTGGAGAAATCAAACTGCCGATGGTGTTCTGAGGTCATTGTGGTTTGAGGTGGGTGCGACAGTGAAGGGTAGCATGGCGGTTGAAGGCGGAGGTAGGTGCGACAGGGAGGAGGACGTGGAGAATAGAGGCGGCGGAGATGGTAGGTGGAGGGCGGTGGTCGGAAAATGGGTGGTGGAGGGTCGTGAACGGTGGTTGACCTAAGGTGAATGGTGGCGGGGTGGGCGGTTGTTGACGGTGGAGGGGGTCGATGGAGGAGGTGGTGGTCGAGGTCGGTGTGGAGAGTAGGTGTCGAAAGGGTGGATTCGACAGTGGCTGGTGAGTCAAATTGGGGAAGATGCCTATAAAAAATCCTGGTGGAGGTGGAGGTAGTGGTGGTCAATTGACGGTGAAGGTGGTGGTAATGGGTTGAAAGTGGCGGTGGAGGTGGTGGTGGTGGGCTGACGTGGAGGTGGAGGTGGGTTGAAGGTGGAGGTGTCTGTGGGTTAGAGAGAGAGAGGAGGGTGAAGAAGATAAGGGGTGGGTTCATTTTTTTTTATTTGCTTAGAGGCAATCTAGTAATTTTGCACATATTTAACTAAAAAACTTACATTGGTTAGTGATAAGGACCACCCGAATGCAAAAATTACAACTATTAGGACCAAGTGTGTAATTAGTGAACCACTAGAACCAAGTCTGTAATTTTCGTAAACCACAGGAACTAATCGTGCATGAGTTAATCTAAAAGTTAGCATAATCATACATGTTATTAAAAGGACAAAAGGTTAGAAAGAAGAAACAACTTAAAATCAACATAACGTTTGATCTATTTAGAGTTACAGGATGACGTTTGTGATTTTCCTGAAACAGGATCCATTTGCTTGGAGCCCCAATTTTGATGTGATGGAATTTTCACTGGCTTTTTTTTCGCTTTTTTCTAAAAGAAAATATTGTTGTAAAGCCCTTAAAATGTATATATCCTTAATTCATGTTTTGTTTATTTAATTTTAAATTTCAAGAGTTAAAGTTAAATGAGGATTTATGTAGGATGCCAAGACAAACCTGAGCTTAAAGAAATACCTGAAATATTTAGGATGGGTATTCAAGTATGAGATTGAAATAAAAATATATTTATGTGAGTATAAGATTAGATCATACCTATCTAAGTTACCAAACCTATAATTTTATTTATGTTTATATCTATTTTTTTCATTTATAATTTTATTTTCCCAAACCTACTTTAATTATGCTAAAATAACCTTTTCTTTTTGGGATATATATTTTGATGATATTATATATATTTATATGCTATGAAGTACAACATTATCTTTTAAGAATTATATAATCATGACATTTACATATTTATATATTAAGCTATTATATATATGGTGATAATGGTATGTATCTAATTTATCATTGACAAAATTGCAGAAAATCACCTTTATGTTTGTCTAAAATTACACTTTATACCTTTCACTATGAAATCGGTAAAAACCAACATTTATGTTCATGTTTTGCTACAGGTTCAACCTTACCACTAACATCGTCAGATTTCTCAGTTAAATTACCACACATGCTTTACATGTGAGGGTATTAATGTCTTTTCACATGTCTTTTTAATTAATACTTTTTAAATTAATAACCCACCATATATAAATAATAAAATAGATTTTAAAAAACTAATATATATAAACCCCTTATCTCTGTCTCTTGGCTCTCTCTCTTTATTCAACAAACCCCACCACCATCACCAAATTCAGCAGCCGTTACCACCAAATTCACTCACTGTCACCACCGAATCCAGCCGTTACCACCACCAAATTCACCCACCGTCACCACCGAATCCACCGTCACCACCATCTCAGATCTCCTGTTTCAATCCGACTTGAATCAACGATCGTCGTCGGAAAGTTAGGTTTAACCGGCGCTGCTAACTCTTTTCTTTCACCCCCTGTCTCTAGCTCTTTCTCTCTGTACATCTGTAACCACCCTCCTTCATTGATTCAACAGTTTCAAATAGAACAACAAGAAAAAATAGGAGTATCTGATGCCTTAGTAGCGGACGACAGTGTGCCGGCGACATCGGCGGTGGTTGTGGTTGAGAACTGATGGTGATTGAATCGGGTTCATTAGTGTTCTATGAGTGACTTGAACAGATATTTAGATGAGGTTTGGTTGCAGATTGTATAAAATTTGGGGTTTTGCTTTTGCTGATTTTGTTTTGTTTTTATATAATTTGGAACGCCGCCGTTGATGAAGATTACCGGAGGTGAAACGGCGTCGGTGATGAGGATGATGATGAAGATTCCGGCGAGTTTATTGTTGATGAGGATAATGATGAAGATACCGGCGAGTTTGACGACGGCGTTGGGTTTATTTCGTGTTTTTGATCATTTGCTTTGAGGTTGATTCATAGTAATGTCAAACGACTCAAACTGGTGTTTTATTTTTAATAATTCTTTCCAGAAGTTGACGACCAAAGTTTTCAACTACTGTAAATGTGAATTTGTATATGCTATGTTATTAGTTTGTTTGGTGTCTTTAATTCATGATGGTGAAGATGATCATGGCATTTTTCTATCATATAAATAATTTTTTTGCATTATTTTAAATATAAATATTAAAATACCAGGCTTATGTGATTAGGGGTGAATTGGAGGAGATAATATGAAAAAAGACTAAAATACCCTCACATGCAAAGCATGTGAGGTAATTTAACTGAGAAATCTAACGATGTTAGTGGTAAAGGTTGAACTTGTAGCAAAACATGAATAAAAAGGTTGGTTTTTGCCGATTTCATAGTGAAAGGTATAAAGTTTGCAGTTTGAGGCAAACATAAAGGTTGTTTTCTGCAATTTTGTCTTTATCATATTATCATATATTGTAGTCGTTAGGTTTAGGATCAAATACAAAGTCTCCTAAAAATAAGAAGTCGTACAAAGGGTATCAAACGGACTTCGATTGACTTCATTCAAACGGCATTGAAACCATCTCATCGAACTCTACGATGTGAGATTTTAGGTTTTCACTTTTGGATTTATAGGTTGTAGATTTTAGAATTTTTGTTTGTTATCATTGTGTCTTTTATTTATCATTGTGCCTTTTTTGCGAGCTATTGTGTCTTTTTTCCTCGACATTGTGTTATATTTTTTGGAGTTAACTGTCATTTTCGTCCCAGTACAGTTGAACTGAAATGACAAAAGTAAACAAACCACAGAGACGAAAATGGCAGTTAACTCTATTTTTTGACATTGTGTTATACTTTGCTCGGCATTGTGTTATTATGTGCGATTTATTGTGTCTTTTTACACTTGTTATTTTTAGGAGCCTTCGTAGAATAACTTAACCCGTAGTCGTTATAAACATAAAGTTCCATTAAAACTAAAATGGAAAAAAAAAGTATACTCAACATCTATTTTTTAGAAAAAAACTAATTGGTATAACCAATACTCATAGATATGCTCAATACCCCGGCGAGTAATTACCCAACGGGTAACGTGTCACATATGAAACATGCTTGTACAATTGGATACGAACCGAATATCAATACCACACATACCTGATGAATGGAATTAGATAAATAGCTAGTCGTTCATGACCCTAATGTTATTCTTTTTTGTCACCCAAACCGGTTATATTTTTTTCTAAAAGTGATTGAAATTTCCACTTACACTTCCAGAAAACCAATTGCCATTCAAGTGTTGTTTGCTTTATTAGACACAATCATACCGAACTGACTTTGCTTAACCGTTAATCGAAAGCAAACACCTCATGCTCAACTTGAGTAGCACTACCTCAATAAAGTGGACCATGATAATAAAAGATATCACACTATATATATATATAAATCTTAAACCCTAAACCCTAAATCGAAACCCTATAAAACCGTCGGTCCATCACCCACTCCTGCTCTCTAAACCATCCATATTTGGCACCCAAAGACAATGACTTCTCTTATCAAGAACACACTCACACTCACCTTCTACTTCATACTCTTCATCTCTTTTACATCCCTCCAATGGAGCATTCTCCGAGGAGATTTGGGAAGCCATATCGATGAAACGAATGGAGAAAACGACACGCTTCCATTTCTTCTTCCACGACATCCACAGCGGCGAAACTCCATCCGCAATCAAGATCGCAGGAACCCCAGACTCAAGCCTGTTTGGTGACACATTTATGATGGATAACACATTGACCGAACACCAAGAGAGGACATCGAAAGTGGTCAGTAAAGCGCAAGGAATGTATGCATTTGCTGCCAATAGTGAGCCCTTATGGTGCTAAATTTGGAGTTTACTCAAGGAGAGTTCAATGGTAGCAGTCTAAGTGTACTAGGGCGAAATCCGGTGATGGTTGATGTGAGGGAGATGCCGATAGTAGGCGGAAGTGGGCGGTTTAGGTACGCCAGCGGGTACGCTTTGGCTCATACGGTTTGGTTCGAGCCTAAGACGGGTGATGCCATTGTTGAGTATAATGTTTATGTGAAACATTACTAGGGGTTTAAAAGGAGGTTTTGATAACTCATCATTTTTAAGTGTTGTGTGTTTGTTTTCTTTGTTAATTTAACATTGTATGCATGCATAGAAGATATGCAGATAAGCTTTATGTTTTAAATGATGGAAACTATTGTCCATTGTTTTTTTAAAAACTTGTAGGACATAGGACAAGTTTTGGTAATCATACTCTTATACCGATTTAAAATACAAAATATTTCACTGTATTTTTAACATATATGTATTTTTAAAAGTTTAAGTTTCTAACAATATACTACATTTTTCAGGGAAAATTACAAGAATAATTATTGTTGACTTAAAAATATCCAAAATAGACAAAATCGGAGGTTTAGGGCGCTTTCGTCAAAAGCGAGAATTGAGTCGGCGATATTCCCAAAAAGCGAGAGTTGAGCTAGCGATTTGCTATAAATCAATGGCTTAGCCTGCACTTTTTCCAACAAAAAAAAGATTGTTGAGTGCTAGCCATCTCGGCATAGCTTACTTGGTGTAATTTGGCATAGCTTACTTGGTGTAATTTGATTGGTTTAAATAGTTTTGAAAAGTCTAAAAAGTGGTGTCTCTATTTAAAAAAAATAGATCAAATGTGTATATTTTAGTAATTTTCTCTTTCTTTAAGATTATATATTAATATCGAAACTAATTGACAAGTATCACCTAATTACATGGGCGCTAGCCTAAAGCGAACTTTGAAATTGAGGCATCTTCCACAAATGTATTCTGTTCTAAATCTAAATAAATATATGAGAGTTTTAATATATAATTTTATAGAAAGTCACAATGTATATCGTTAATGTTTAGGCTAAATATATAAAAATTTTAATATATAATTTTATAGAAAGTCATAATCTATATCGTTAATGCTTAGGCTCATGAAAATTATTTTTTGTTGGGTGTATTATTAACCAGGATCAGGATATAATAGGAAGTTTATATGGGTAAAAAGGCTATGAAGGAATCTTGACTATTTATTTATTAATTAAGGGCTAAGATTAAATGAGTGAAATTGAAGGAAGAAAAGGAGGCGCGCGATCTTGTTGAGGGGCATTGTAGTCAATCCGAAGTAATAGTTTCTCTCTCCTCCAATTCCCCTCATTTTTTAAATGTTAATAATTCTTTCATACGACATTATTTTTTTATAAAAATTGCACCCAAAAACGAGTTTCATTTCTTTGTAAAACGCAATGACTCAAATTCAAAAACCCAGATCGTAAAAACGCAATTCAAAAATGTCTTACACAGATCGAAGCTGATTTCTTCGGATTTCTTCAACGATTGACGAAACTTGAATACTAGAAACACTTATTAGCAATCGAATCGAGTTATTTGCTTTAAAATCACGGTAAAAATGAAAAATTGTATGAAATTAAACTGGGTTTCTTCAAAAAAGTTGAAGAACACGTTGATTAGGTGTTTGATTCATTGATTTGTGACAAAAATTGTATTATGATGTAATGATTATTGAGATAGAAAGTGAAGAAAAGGTTGAAGATGTTGGTTTTTAAAAATGATGGGTTTTGAAGTTACAGAGAAAGAAAAAGGAGGAAGATGAGATAAGATTTACTACAATACCCTTTCTCTTTATTTGTCAATTTTTGCCACATGCATAACCCTATTGTTTTCTATCATTTCTAGCCAAATTATACTTCTTATTTGATCATTTCACTTATTAACCATACTAGGTTATCACCCGTGTGCGACACGGGTAGAGAAATTTATTTATGTTCATTATAATTTTAATTGATTAAAAATTAATACAATATACGAATAATAACTAATATATGAATGAAATATTAAGCCCTTGACACAATTTTAGACCGGTACAGTTACAATCAATGAATCAAAAACAAATGAACTAAATATCTTATATGGTTAAACCATAGCTTCTCTGTTGCCTTTTTTATTTGTATTTCAACACAAAAAGCAAATTAACTCGCTACCAAAGATGAACAATGTAAACATGATTAAATAAACTCATTTTCACAGCCTTCAGTGATCAAACTTCCCTCTTTATTGCGTGCAACCCATTTCCGGGTGCATCTTCTTTCATGTGACACTAACGATGTAATGTTTATTAGCTTTATCCTGTGTAGATTGGACCATAGAGCAAGCCCTAGCAACCTTTAAAATATATATAAAATCATCACATAAAAAACATAGGGATGTAAATATCTACACCTACATCTCTCGCAATGCATATGAATATCTTATAACTCATGATTATAAATAAACTTCTATTGAACCTAAAACAAATGAATAATAAGTTAGCATTATTACCCGGGCACTTTCCGGGCTCGAGCAAATATTTATATTAATTATTATTTATGATTAATACATATTCAAACAGCTCCTGACCCGTTTCCTTTTTAGCTAGTTTCTTTTGAATTTCTTAACCATTTATTAACTAATGTAATTATCAAACAAAATAGGAAAAAAAATCCAAATGATAGCACAGACATGCTTTTATGTTGACTCGTACACAAGCTACATTAATATGAAAAGGTAATTCAGATTTCAAATTATTTGCTAGCTTTTGCTAAAAAAGCATCAGTTCCATATAGTAATTGCATATAATAATAATTGTCTTTTGTAAGATTAACACTCCATTATAATTCGTTTCTATTTTTCTCATCATCGTGAAGCATCAAAGCTGTATAAAAATCAAATTCTGGTTCAATTGCCTATAAACATCAAAGAAAACGCTCAAATGGAATTGAACCTAAACGCTCTTGAAAGAAAACTCAGCACGTCAAAGTGCCGGCTTAGCAAGACAAACATGATGCACTCACATATATATATATATATATATATATATATATATATATAACTATACTATATACATAGCATGTCAAAATAGTAGGAAATGATAGTAAAGAACATTATCTCCAATATTCAAGATTTATCTCTTCTAACTCTTAAATCCCCAACCTCACCGAAACAATTTCACATCAATTACCATCAAATTGAATAGTTTGAAAGTAATTCATGGTTCAATGTCACCAAAACCAATTCATAAACACCAAGAATTATGAAATCTAGATGTTTAACAAATACTAAAAAAAAAATACAAAACAAAGCCAAGAATTTGTCACACGATGAAATAGTCCAATGTTGCACACTGTTCCAGATTCTTAATCACCATCTTTGGATCTGCAGAAAACCCCAATCAAATCACATATCAGTTGCATCATGAGAACATACTTTATTGGTAAAAATTTTGGGCAAGAAGTATTTAGTGTCAAATCGACCCGTAACTAAAATAAATAAAATTCATGAGCAACCCATCCATATTAGCATTTGTCGCAATAGAGATTTCGTGTTGAAAATAATCAAGAGAATTGCTTAATATTGTTACAAAAAGAAAACACATGTTGGTCCTCTGTCAGTTATAAATAGATGTGATTCAAAGCAGGATGGAGTAGATATTTTACTTGTTTGGCTCAAAATGCCACGGACCCAAACAACAATTAAAAACTGTGCACAGCGTATACCATAAGTATTTTAGATATTAATTTTTTGGTAACCAAAGGTGCTAAATTTAACCACCTTTAAGATTAGGATAAATTACATTCACACTCAGAGAAGAAGAGGGGTAGCACATATTATAACTGCATTCGGGAACTATATTAAACTTTGTACTAAAACTGAGGATAACTATAGTTGTTTGTAACAGCAACTTACATGTGTTTTCAAGTTAAGTGGGAAGTTGATTGTGTGTGTTTACTCCAAAGCTTCATGTTTCAATGTTGCTTCTTTCTTCAACAGCTTATTGCACACACAAAGCTACAAAAAAAAAAAAAACATCACAACCATAATCAGGCAAAGATGGGCAACCAATTACAAAATAATAGTCAAATAAGAATGATTAGATTCTATAAATTCACCAAATTTTCAGTATTTAAGAATAACATCAACTGAAAGTCACCCAATTCATTCTAGATTCCAAAATTACGTATCTCCTGTTCAAACTGATAACCTACTATACCCAAAGTTACCTAAGCATCTTTTGTACTTCAAATTGATAACTACTCTATAACCTACTATGTGGTCTGTGTTTATAGACATACTTGGTTTTATAGAGCGTGAGTCACACCAAGGCAATAGGGTCCCCGAAGCCGAGGCGCGAGGCAAGAGACAAAGGTGCACACATCATGTACGATGTATGTATGGCACCGGCTATTTATCATTTACTCTAATGTATTAATTCTAATCCTTGAACACCCAAAACTTAGATAGTACAACCTCTATGTAACCCCTATGTACAGCCTAAAAATCTATATGTACAACCTAAAGAAGTACAACATCTACACATGTAGAAGGCTTGCTCCAAAGTAACGTGACTCATGTAATTCTAGACTCCGAGTCATGCACCTCATGTAAGCTTGTCGCCTCGTGTAATCAGAAGCGGGGATCACCTACATTAGTTCGAATAAGTTCATAAATCTACCTCAATCAAACAACTTAAAACACTAATAAATAGAGTAAATCTACACTAATATCTAATATTATAGTCAAACACACATTAGTTCATTTTTTAAGCAAGTTGGATGGGCACATGCTAGAAATAAAAACATATAAAAATGAACAGGTAGCCTTTCACATGAGAAACTACCATTAGGTGAAGATAAATGAACAGAGGCGGTTGTATAAAGGATAGTGGAGGCGGCGGATCCATGAACAACGGCGTGTTCTCCGGCGAGAATGATCTTTCCGGGAGCTCTGGCTCTAACCTCCATTTTCAGAAATTGATTTAAGTATGGAAATTGTAGGATTAGAACGACAATGGAGATGTGTATAATTTAATCGGATCTGGATGTCAAATGAAGAACGTAAGATCGCCAAATTGACGGGTTACACACACACACACATATATATATATAATAATTAAGATAAAAAAGTAAGTATGGATATCCTTATCTTTGTTCGATGAAGATTCTACTTGATTTTTTTCAGCTTTGATGTCTTTATTCCTTTAAAAATCAAACAGAGATGTCTTTATAGTAATTAATTTCAGCATATTGAAGGAATAGATAACCAGCGATTCAATTAGGTTTGATTAACCATTCATTAAGTAGATAAAACGAAAGGAATTACAGACTAAGTAACTAAATCCGGATTAATACTAAGTTTAGAGGTGAAATCAACCCGTCATGGTGAGGTTCATTCACTACTAACATGTGATCACATAATTCTCAGTCATCCAATAAACTTAGCATAAAACCCAAGGGGGAAAAAAAGAAATACAATGACATAAACAGTTATCTGAAAGTATGTTTATTTGTTTTTTTTTTTCTTTTTTCTACCTTAGCTTTTAAGTTTACACATCAAAAATATATGAACATACGCCAAGTTTAACTCCCAAACCATGAATCAACTAAACTGGCACAAACAGGAAGAACACTCACAACATTTGGTTTAGTTTTAGAAAGAAGTGACCATCTTAATGAAAGTTTGCAATCCCTTCACTTAATATCCATCATGCACAAAAGCTACAATCATAGCAGTCCTGTCACAACATCCATCAAATTGTCAAAAGTTATTAGAAATAAATAATATGATATTTAATAAAAAAACCTAGAAAGAAAGAGACGATTCAAAACCACTTTTCTCCAATAATCCAATTAATCTCTCCCACTTCATCGTATAGGTCCCTCCTCTTTCTCCCTCTACATTATCTTTTTCACGTCTTTTCTTTCTCAACCATTTAGCTCAAATCCATTTTTTATCTTGTTCATTCATTAAACATTAAATAGTAACAACAGATGAATATAAAACCTTGATTAAAAATAAAAGCATATTGATGTTAATGACTTTAAAAGATAAAAGCTAACTACAGAAGATGGTACAAAAATCAGGTATATCAAACATCAATTTCAACAAAGAACAACAATATAAAACATTGAACGTACCTGTGGAAATCAAATTAAAAATACTGCGGGATATTGATGCTAACAGGGATTGAAGAAGAAGAAGAAGAAGATGCGGCTACCATTGATGATGATTGAAAGAAGTATCGAGGCAATTGAATGAAGGAGCTGAAGAAGCGAATTGAGAAGAAGAGCAATTGTTGAAGAAAGCCATATGATCTGATCTGATCTGATCTGATGAAGCGGCGTAGTAGGGATATCTAGGGTTTTAGTAAAGAAGAAGCGTGTTTGAGAATATGGATGGATATCCATTAACAAAAATGAAAACCCGAATTGTAGAGCGCCAAAACCCAAAAACGGATGCCCTAATCACCACTCGACACATCAGCCCAAATATTTATTTATGTTTATTATAGATAATAACTAACTTAGAAATCCATGGGGTTGAACAATCTATATATATATAATAAATATTTCTTGTAAATTCAAACCAAATAAGAAGACATTTATATACCAAATTGATATGAATAAGTTAATATAAAGATGATGTATGTTAGTATTAAAAAATTCATCAAATAAGCATGTTAATATAAAGATGATGTATGTTAGTATAAAAAAATTCATAAAATTGACATTTAAGTAGTAGTGGTAACTAGAAAGAGATGCGGGTATTTTCGCGCATTGAGTCTTCACGTTCTCAAGTAAACTCGGGTCCTCGTTTCGACTCCCAACGTACCCTGACAATTGGAATACGACTTCGCCTTAAACGCTTCTCTCCGAAGTCCATGATTTCTACCGGTCTTTCAACGAAGTGCATCGATTCATCGACTTGAATGTCTTCTAGAGGAATATGGAGATTTTCATCGGCGAGGCACTTTTTCAAGTTTGATACGTGAAATGTGGGATGAATTCTGTTGAGTTCTTCTGGTAGGTCAAGCTTGTATGCTACAGGACCTACTCTTTCGAGTATCTTGAAAGGTCCTACGTAGCGTGGTGCTAGCTTGCCCTTCTGGCCAAAACGAACCACTCCCTTCCACGGTGATACTTTTAAAAGTACTTGATCACCAATGTCAAACTCCAAGGGCTTTCGTCGTTTGTCTGCATAACTCTTTTGACGACTTTGAGCCGCTAGAAGATTGTTTCGAATTTGAAGGACCTTGTCGGTTGTTTCTTGAATTAATTCTGGACCGGTGATTTGCGCTTCCCCAATTTCGTGCCAACATACTGGAGATCGGCACTTACGACCATATAAAGCTTCGAAAGGAGCCATGCCAATACTTGAATGATAGCTATTATTGTACGAAAATTCTTTTGACGACTTTGAGCCGCTAGAAGATTGTTTCGAATTTGAAGGACCTTGTCGGTTGTTTCTTGAATTAATTCTGGACCGGTGATTTGCGTTTCCCCAATTTCGTGCCAACATACTGGAGATCGGCACTTACGACCATATAAAGCTTCGAAAGGAGCCATGCCGATACTTGAATGATAGCTATTGTTGTACGAAAATTCCACTAATGGTAGGTGAGCGTCCCAGTTCCCTTTGAAGTCTATGACACATGCTCGCAGCATGTCTTCAAGGGTTTGGATGGTGCGTTCAGATTGGCCATCAGTTTGAGGATGAAAAGCGGTACTGAGGTCTAATCGTGTACCCAAGGCGGTTTGTACGGCTCGCCATGTTCGTGAAGTGAAACGACCATCACGGTCTGAAATGATGCTTAATGGTACGCCATGACGGCTTACGATCTCGCTTATGTAGATACAAGCTAACTTCTCGTTCTTGAAGTCCTCGCGAATCGGGATGAAGTGAGATGACTTTGTAAGACGATCGATTATTACCCATATGGTGTCATACCCACTGGAGGTGCGAGGTAACCCGGTAATGAAATCCATGGTTATGTTTTCCCACTTCCATACAGGTATTTCGGGTTGGACTACAAGTCCTGAAGGTCTTTGATGTTCAGCTTTTACTTTGGAACAGGTAAGGCACTTGGAAACAAAAACAACGATATCCTTTTTCATGCCAGGCCACCAGTAGGTGTATCGTAGGTCTTGATACATCTTGTCGGCTCCTGGGTGTATAGAGTATCGTGTTTTGTGCGCCTCATTCATGAGGAAATCACGAAGGTTATCGCGATCAGGAATCCATATGCGATTTAAATAGTATAGAATACCGTCGGATTTGGTTTCGATTTGAGTTCAGCTCCACATGACAGCTCATCGCGTACGTCATTTTCTGTTACAGAAACATGTTGAGCTGCTCGGATTCGATCTTTGATGTCGGTTATGATTTGCGAACATAGAAGACGAATGGAGTTCGCATAACCTTTTCGACTGAGCGCATCAGCCACCACGTTTGCCTTGCCAGGATGATACCGAATTTCACAGTCGTAGTCGTTGAGAAGTTCGACCCATCTTCGTTGCCTCATATTCAACTCCTTCTGGTTGAAGATATGTTGGAGACTTTTGTGGTCAGTGTATATTTCACATTTAGTACCGTAGAGGTAATGTCTCCATATCTTGAGAGCGAACACAACGGCTCCAAGTTCCAGGTCGTGGGTGGTGTAATTCTTCTCGTGAACCTTGAGATGCCTAGAGGCATAGGCTATCACTTTTCCTCTTTGCATTAATACACAGCCTAGCCCTTGCCCTGATGCGTCGCAATATACTACAAAGTCATCGCAACCTTCAGGGAGTGTGAGGATAGGTGCGTCACAAAGTTTTTGCTTTAGAGTTTGGAAGGCTTCCTCTTGTTTAGGTCCCCATATGAAGGGTTTTCCTTTATGAGTCAAGGCCGTGAGTGGTACAGCAATACGTGAAAAATTGGCAATGAAGCGGCGATAGTAACCAGCCAAACCAAGAAATGACCTTACCTCGGTAGGGGTACGTGGCGCTTGCCATTCCTGCACTGCCTTGATTTTTGAAGGATCAACATGAATTCCCTTTTCATTGACGACATGTCCAAGGAATTGTACTTCTCCTAACCAGAATTCACATTTTGAGAACTTAGCGTAGAGCTTTTCAGTCCTTAGGAGTGTTAGGATGAGTCGAAGGTGTCGTTCATGATCGGATTTAGACTTGGAGTAGATAAGGATGTCGTCGATGAAGACTATGACGAAACGGTCGAGGTAGGGTTTGCATACCCTATTCATTAGATCCATGAAGACAGCGGGGGCGTTGGTTAAACCGAAAGGCATGACCATGAACTCGTAATGACCATAACGAGTCCGGAAAGCGGTTTTTGGGATATCTTCATCGTGCACTCTGAGCTGATGATAACCAGAACGAAGGTCGATTTTTGAAAAGCAGGTGGCGCCTTGAAGTTGGTCTAGGAGGTCATCGATGCGAGGTAGCGATTTTTAACCGTTAACTTGTTGAGTTCTCTATAATCAATGCACATGGGAAACGTTCCATCTTTCTTCTTCACAAAGAGAACAGGTGCACCCCAAGGCGAGGAGCTAGGACGTATGAATCCTTTGTCAGTCACCTCTTGCAGTTGACTGGCCAGCTCTTGCATTTCGGATGTGGCTAACTTATAAGGAGATTTTGCGACTGGTGTAGCGCCAGGTACAAGATCGATGCGGAATTCGACACATCGGATGTAGAGCGCCAAAACCCAAAAACGGATGCCCTAATCACCACTCGACACATCAGCCCAAATATTTATTTATGTTTATTATAGATAATAACTAACTTAGAAATCCA
>CAMTDV010000201.1:0-45175 GCA_947069175.1 Scalesia atractyloides
GCCACGGCTACATGGGTTGCCTCAATACCCCCACCATGCTCACACCGATTTGCCTCCGGTTGTCACGTCAAAGAAGGGTTAGATAGGATGAAGCGCCAGGTAGACCGCATGTTAGTCATGATAGATCGCCGCCACGACCACCTTGAGGACCTTTTGATACAAGGTTATCGAGGGGGACATGGATAAGGCACGAGATATAGGCCGTGACGGTATCTGAACGTTGATCTGGCAGATCAGGATCCACCTGTGGCGTGTCAAGATCCACAGGTGTCTTTTTTTCGTTGTCCTTTTTTTAGTTTCACATTATATTGTATTTGAATATGTTATGTATGTACAGATATTTAAATTTTGTAGTTTTAGTTGTTTATATATGTGATTTTATATTCAATTTTTTGAATGGTTGGATACATATAATGTATAATACTATATGACAGGAGATGATATAATACAATACGACACATAATGATACAATAAGATACCACACAATTTGATACAATAAGACACAATACGATATGATACGATATAATAGAAAGTGTATATAATGTTTAAAACTAATATTGAAAAAATACGATACCACACAATACAATACAATACAAAGTATAGCTCTATACGAGTTTTATACGACCAACCGCCAGACTAAAACTAACACTGAGGTGAGACGTAATAGATTGCTCAAAGAAAACATAACATTGTCAGTTTTGGTGCACACCCCAACTTATGGAAGAATCATTGAGGTGAGACATAATAGATTGCTCAAAGAAAACATAACACCAAATTGCGACAGTAAATTCAAAATTTCATTTCATCAAATAAAAACATTACATTGTCTCCAAAGAAAAATACAACAAATTTCAAGTTACAAGACTAAAACACGTAAAAATGCATAAACAAATTTTGGTGAATTTCAAGATCCACCCTAAGTAGATATCTTGCATCATCAAGTATTTCTTGTAACACGTATAAAATATTCGTCAACACAAATTATGTCGGTGAGCATACTAGTTTGTATACGTAGCATAAGTATGTATGAATTCTCAAATCCACATGTTTAAAGTTATACCACTCATGTAATCATACTAGCATGCAATGGCTAAAAATCAACCTAAAGTTTCTACTAGTGATCGGAGTGCCGCGCCCCGCTCAAAGATAATATTTATAATGCCCAAATTACCCTTAACAATGTGTTAGTGGTAGGTAGTAAGGGTCAAACCACGAAAGAGTTTTGATGTTTTGTTGTTTTACATAACAATGCCTAAGGGATTTGTTGCTAATTGATAACTCAAATTATATAAATTAGCAACATTTTGTTACAGTTGTATTTAGTGTTGTTGTATATTGGGTTTTGGTTGTTATATATTGGCTTGGTATTTAAAGTTGGTTAATATGAGATTGTTTCAGTTAAATAGGCTATGATGTTTCACATAGGGGTTAAAAAAACTGAGAAGTATAAAAGCAATCAGTTAATCCATATTTCTAAGCCTACAAAGCCAATTTGGCTATTTGGTGATGGACATTTATGCTAAGGTCAGATAGTATGACCTTTTTTATATGTAATTTTGGTTGTGGTTTTTTGTTTATATTCAGGTTTACGACCTCATTAGCGATGGAGAATAATTCTTTATTATGGTTATTGTGACTAATAAGGCACACCATTACATTGATGTCTATGAGCCTCTTTTTTATGACTTGATAATAAGTTTGCATACTTTTAAATTTATTGCTATTTAATTGAGGTAAAAGCTATTTGATATGAAAACTTATAGGTTAAAAATGTCTGCCTCTAAGAAGATGTGGAATGAGTTAGGAGGATTTCGGAGGATGTCGTAAACTCTAACGTTGATTGGTCTGACGATCTTAACGAGCTTGTTGAGAGAGTTAGCCACGTTCCTGAAAAACAGGCTTAATTAAAATTTCGATTGACTCACTTAACATACGTTACACGAAGCCTAATAATGTTCAAAAAATGTATAGAGATATTACTACTTTAACACGTTGATTGGAAGTTTTGTAATACTTTTTGTAAACAATCATTCTTATAATATATTGTCTATGATTTTTATTAATTTAATTTGTCTCACAATTATTGTGTTAAAATTTTTATATATAGATAGGGGAAGGTTCATTTGAGAAGATATTTAATGTGAGAATAAAAAGTGGAAATGACATAATGGTAAAACATTAAATAGTTTATAACTCTTCTTATTAAATATGTTATCTCTCGTTAATAAAGCAAAAACATTTATCATACACATTTCAAAATTTATCCTACATATGTCTTACATTTACCAGAATTTACCCTACACATATGTAAATTTACCCTATACATTTCAAAATTTATCCTACACGTGTCGAAAATTGTCTTACACCATAAATTATTTTATCTTGAAAGAGTATATGAAAAAAATGAGTTACAAGTTTAATTAATTAGCTAATCAATGACAATTATAAATTTACCTATATGCCCTTTTCCATAACATTAAATACACAAATTAAATGAAGTAAATGTAGAACTTCTATTGGTTTAAAAGTTATTCTTTTTGTTCTTAAAAATTTTTCTTGTCATTTGAACTCTCCACTATATATAGATGTATATCGTGTCACACAACTCTTTAGTTTAGACAAAAAATGAGGCACACCAGGTGCTAACATTCTTGGAGTGGAGGCGAGAGGTGAAGGCCCACTATGCAATACGCATTAGTTTTGTAAAAGACAAATGTCTTTTAAGCCACATATCATACACAAAACACATTCATACACAGACACATAACAACTAAAACACAAATATGTACTGGGTTAATTTTGATAAAAGCCATAACTTTTGGGTTGAAAATGGTACTTCCGTTCATAGAAAAAAAGAGGGTAAATGTAAGCTGGTATATATGTGGTTTAACATAAATATAAGCTGTTACATTCGTATCTAATTCACATATCTTATTGATATTTCATTATATCACATATGCATCACTGTCTAACCTAATGTTCCTCCGTTCTCTATTTAACCTAACAATTAGCCGTCAACTTCATTTCACCCTAAAAACCAGCGGTCGATCCCAACCCTATAATCAGCCAGCAACCTTTGATTTCTTCTCCGATTTTGTTGTTTCGTCACTGGAAACTCCGATTCCTTCTCCAACTCCATTCTTTCATTGCATGTAAGCTCCGATTCTCTTTTTGGTTTTTTTCTTATGTTATTCATACTCGATATTCCAATTAAAAAACCTGAAACGAAGTCGCTTGAGTCACGTCCCGTCTAAGTCGCTCTCTCACCTGAGACCATCTCTAATCTAGATGCGTCTCAGACACAATTTTTTTATACCAACCTAACTTCTCTTTATTATAACAAGGATTTCTTTCATTTTTTCGAATTTACATGTATATATATGTGTATCAATATAAAGTTGTAAACCAAACTAACTGCTTCTCTTTTTGCAGTTTTCTTTTAACTCTAGGGATTTCAACTCTTTTTGCTCTGATCATTTAATTGTGCCTACATTGTTACATTTCTCCTCACAGTTTCATCTTCTACTACAGTTTAAGCCGATTTGGTAGGGTAAGCCACAAATTTACTCTTTTTTTATATTTGTAGATATGTACTTTATGTAACGTCTAACTAATTTTTGATGATTTTGTATAAAAAGTGAAAAAGAATGTGTCAGATTCTCTTTGTGATTATGCTATAGTATGACGTACCTAATATTGAATGATTTTTTTACTCTCATTGCGTACGAATGTTACAAGTTAAGGTGGGGTGATGTATACTGAATCAGTGTGATTTTAGATATTTTTTATGGAATATATAATATTATTAATGTTACTGTGTGATTTTAATTTCCTTAAACGAAATATAATATAGTTTATGTTATGTGTGTATATCAGTATGATGTACGTTTGATCTTCTAATGTCTATGATAATGAAGTTTTGTTTATAGATTATTAATGGTTTTTAATTAGTAATTTTTTTTCTTTTTAAGTAATTTTGTAGTGTATCTTGTGATTCTAATCTTAAAGATTGTTTTAGATGTTATTAGTATATGTTATATGTGTTGCATGATGTGTACACAGTACATTAATCAACTAGTGGGTGATAATATTGTTCTGTTTATAGGATTAATAATGGGCCATTAAGTAGTAATTTTTCTATTTTTAAGTAATATTGTATGTGTATCTTGTGATTCGTTAGTCTTAAAGATTATTTTTGATGTTATTAGTATATGTTACGTGTGTTGTGTGATGTATACATGATTTTTAAGTTTTTCTTACTTCAACGTTCTATCCTCTCCATTTTTTATTGTCAAAATCCTAGACGCCCCGCAACAAAACTTCTTGCACAATAATAACTGACCACCACCAAGAACGCCGACCGTCCTTCTTTCAACACGCTAGAGCTTAATCAGTCAATCATTAGCTTTCCACTCAGTTTCTCGTTGATGTTTTCGTTTCTGAGGTATCTCTACTTGCAATCGTTGTTTTCCAAATCTTTGTGTTAAACGTCTAAATTCAGTTTTTAATACTTGATAGAGTTCTATTTCTAACAAATTAACAACATATACAAGTCTAATTGTGCTTTGATAGCTTTGAACCATTTGAAATGTTATAGTACCTAATCAACATTTGTGTTTTGTAAACAAAAGTGCAAGGGTTATCATTCATGTTTATAACTTGTCCATGATCATATTTGTTATTGAAAAAATTAATAGGTCTCAATTCATAAAGAGGGCTATGTACTATGCAACTTGTGATGATAATTGTGACAGTCGGCACGATCATTAGTTTCATACAACTATATCGCTGTTTTTCTGGTCGAGAGATTCATTTTGCAATCAAAGGCTTGGATGAAGAAAACACAAGTAGAATTTGACAAAACTACAGGCCTTTTGGTTTGTGTTTTAAGTGGACTAGACTACCTTCATAAATATGCAAGTGGATGTGTTTAAATGGTTTAAGGTACATCTCCCATTTTTAGCTCTTTGAATTCAAGGACAAACAACAGAATTTAAAAGCTTTGCGTGTTTTGAAATGTTAGTAATAGATGATATATAAAACTCAATGCTATTCATGGTAATATAGGAAGTAAAGACTATGATCCTTTTTCCTAGACCTATCATTATATGGGTTGTTTAGGGTTAAGTTGTATTCTTAAGGTGTTGGGATGGGCATGATTATATTTTAAAAAAATTCAACGGGTCAAGATGGGTTGAAAAACAATTTCAATAAGTTAGGATGGGCTTAACCCTCAAAAGGAACGAGTTCGCTAATTACAACTTTACAATCGTAAACACGTGCTTTTGAGTAAAAGGGATGAAAGCCATTGTTTTTCAACATTTTCACATAGAATTGATTCTTCATTCTTCAAAAACATTGATCTTTACCTTTTGTTCTTGGATTCGAATACTTTTGCCTCCTTGGATCTGTTGGTCCCATAGTTATTAAAGGTGCTAAGTGCACTCAATGCGCATAGGCCTCGCCTAGGGCCTAGGTGCAAAACGCAAAAAAAAAGCGAGGGTCTGTTAAAAAAAGACGCATGCCAAGAAAAACTAAAACTATATTATGTATAAGAAAAATAACACTATTCTTTAATTGAAATAAATAAAAGCTATAATATAACACTTACTATCATCTAATTAGTATAAAAAATTCTAAAATATTAGTATATTAGTGTAGAAATGTAGTTTTGTGGGTTAGTCTTGTATTTTCTGGATTTCGCGTCTGTTTTATATTTATAATGTGATTTATAAATAATAAACACAATCTCGCACCAAAAGATGTTCTAACAATGTATTTTTCTAAAAACTAGTTAAAATTATATACGACACAAGTATTGGTGAACAAATAGATTAATCCTCCATTCAAAATCCAACCAACGACCAACCATCTAGTTAATAAACACAGTCATCATGCTCTAGCACCAACCACCAACCACCAGACCCCCTCTCCTTCCCTCTTTTAGGCCTAGAACCACCCACCCCATGCCTCTTTTGTCCTTTGATCCATTTTTCTTCAAAACACGATCACCTCATCCCATGATTATTGTTAAAAGACAAGATAAATGATCATTTAACCATTCAAGTTTGAAACTCACTTCCAAACCCTCTCATTTCATGCTTAAGGTACCCTTACATATTCAAATCTATCAACCTACGGCTCTAACACCAATGGTAACACCCGAAAGCTTAAAACATGATTTTAAATTACTTTTGCTCCAAATAGGCCTGGGTTTTCAAGAAGATTATTCATGCAAAGACATTACTTACATAACAAAGGCAAACAAGAAACTAGCAAAAACAAGCAAACAATAAAATTAAAGGAAAAATTACTCCAAGAAGACCAATTAATGAGATTCATTTTTGCCATGTGTTTAATCCAAATAAAAGTATGAGCTTTGATCGACTCCACCATATTATCCGGGAGATGATGATTGCCTACAAAAAGACTATGGTTTCTTGCCTTCCAAATAAATCAAAAAGTCGTCAAGTAGATTACACCATAATGAGGACACCTCGCGGGTGGTCTATAGTGTCTATGAACGAACCTCCTTGCCTAGAGTGCAGATTACACCATGTTTTAACAAATTTTAATACTTTCTTTGCCATGTCACAACTAACCATGAGATTTTCAGATAGATGACTCCGGAGAGGCTCCATACATAACGCATTCCATGCCTTCTCGCACACCTCTTCTAGCTAACGTCTCTTTGAGTCTTCCATGATCAGCCTTTTTTCAATTTCTTTTCTCAATAGAGACGTCGAGATGAACTATTGATTACATATGTAGTATAGTTACACATACAACATGCCTAACACTAACACAAACACACACATATACACATACGTACTCCCACGAGCACCATTCGCATTGGTCTCTAATCACAAGAAAAACTAATATAGAAACGTGCATGGAATTAAAAGGTTAAAGTATAGTACAAGTTAAACATATAGTTTGTTTTCTAAACATATTTGTTCACTGCAGTTTCTGATTGTTCATCTATCTTAGTGTTGGTTCAATACAGCCTACGTTTGTTCATCTATCTTTGTTCTACTTTGGTCAATCATTTATGGTTTTTTAAATATATTTGTTCAACCATCTCCTTTGTCTCCCACACCATTTCTCTCATCTCCATCTATCTCATAAGTCGGTTCCTAAGGGGCACACCTATTCTCTCATCTCCGGCTAAAAGTTTCAAGTTTTGTAATGAAACTGGTTCTACGACTCGATCCGCCGACAACTTAAAGTCAAATTGGCACATGATAGCAACTTTTGTTATGCGAAAAAAAACAAGACACTAACATACTTAATGCAACTATTAACTCTTTTTTATCAATTCGTTATCTAATCTTAAAATTAAAATACTTTTTTAAAGAAAACACTCATTAAGGCAGTAAAAAAGAAATTCATAGTTCAATTTTTATACCCACTTTTTTTGCAAAAAGTAATTCCTTTTTGTCAATTCTTAATCTTCATAACTATTTTTTTGTATTTTTTAAATTATTTATAAACCAGAAAACTTGCCAAGTTACATCAGAAGGTAGCCGGGCAACAAGCTGCGCCGCCAATCCTTTCTAAATTCCAAACCCTAACCTTCCAAATACAAACCTTGCCCCCTTGGGGTTGAACAATTGCTGTAGACGACCCATTGACCCTCGTCAAGAAGTTGATAGCTTCTGGCGCTAGGGAGCCAAAAGTATCAAAGGCAAAAGGGAAAAAGACATGCTGGTTCTTTGCGCAAGCTTTAGCGTGCTTATTTAAAAAAATAAAATAATTATCTTTAAACACAATACACAATTTTAATTTCTCTAACAATAACAATTTCTAAAATATAGTTGGCCAAAATGAGAAAAGGAATTAAACATGAGTAGCTCACAGAATATGGTACTATTATGATATTTTGACATTCGTTATGTTAGAAAACAATCTTGCTTGCTTTTAGTTTTCCATCCATTCTTGCTAATAATGTTGTTAGGCCCGGATTGGACCTCATTATTTTATGATTCAGCCTAGGGGTGAGTAAAATTAGGTCCGACCCGAAAAAAACCGATAATCAAACCTTATAAACCCGAACTGAACCTAATATATTTATTCAGGTACTTGTTCGGTTCCAATAATTCTAGTAAATCGGGTTTCGGTCGGTTCCTGTCCGGGAGCAACTAAGAGCCGAAATAAACCTTTTGGACCGAAAACATTAATAAAACTAAACTGGGCCCAAGCCCAGCAGCATGTGTTAGTAATTTATGTCGAACCAATATCAGATATCTATGCACGTTCAATCATCATAGATAATTCTTCAATCAACTGAATAGAGGGAACAATAAAAAACTATAAAAGAGTTGCTACACAATACACATACCTTATGAGTTCTCAACTTCTGAATGATATTATCCACTGTGAAGTATGAATCTTAATTATAGATTGAATTCTAATGATAAAGATATAACTTGATATGTCTGAGACGAGAATCGATCTAAACCATGTTTAATTTGTTGTCTTTTGTACAATCCTGAAGCTATACAACAGACCCTGTTCAAGTTAAAACAATTGATCTGTACGATTGACGATTTCACCTTCTGCAGATGTAGCTCCAACTTTAACTCCCTGGATTTTTCAAAAAACTGAGGGAGATGCTCCAATGTTGAAACAATTGTATTGATACAACAGAAAGCTGACATGCAGAGGAAAGCTGCCTCGATACAACGGAAGTCTTTGATTGATAGTTCTTAGTTTGTTGTTGATTATAGCATCCAACAAACCCATCAGCATCATCTATTAGTATGTCACCTTGATGCAGAATGGTTTGAAAGGAAATATGATTCAATTGTGTAGGATGAAGATTTCCCCGAATACAAGTGTTCCCTGCCTGGTCACATAGCCAGAATGCCCACAATACTAGGTAGCTCTCAAGGCTTGTTCTGCGTATACGTTATTCAAAGAGATCCAATTCAGCCCAGAAGATTCACAAAGACTGCTGTTCTTTGGAATCCTGCAATTAGAAAATCGGTTGCTATTGATGTGCCTCATGTGGAAGATTGGTCCTCTGATATTGTTATTGGTTTTGGGGTTTGTCCACACACTAGTGATCCTAAGCTTGTCAAGATTAACTTCGTTATGGTAAACCGAACTTGCACGTGGACACTAGTAACGCTATAACTTTCAATCCTTGGTATTAACTCGCATGTTTTGGAAGCACAAGCAGTAGCTGGTCATGACGTTGCTGACCCAATCTATGCGGCTGCTCCTGTTCTTGGTTTTAACTCAACAACCTACTCCACAAGTATCAAAACCAGGGTTTTGACCCTAGTCTCATATGTGGTGGACAACCCATATGTGGTGGTCAACAACTCATGTACACCTAGAGTATCAGCACAGCTAGTTGAAAATCCAGCAACCACCAATTTACTTCAACAAACAAAGCCAAGACCATCACCTGCTCAAGCATTGGAGTACACACCACTTGTGGATCAAGCTTTCTAACAGAAACGAAGCCGGACAAGCAGGAGAAATGTCTGAATGAAGATGTGTGTTGTCTTCCATTAGAAATTTCTGATGCCTTTTCTATAACACGCCTATCTACCCTTGATTTCCATGAAAAGCCGTAAAGGTAACTTTTTGCAAATTTTGAATTTGAATATTACGGAAAAGAAACACAAACTCCTAGTTTAGGATTTGATGAAGCTGTTACTTGGTACCAACATAGAATATAAAAACACTGAATATGTCATGTTCTCTCATTTTCTTTATTTTTTTCTTTTAATTTCAGGACACCTGCAACAAGTCAAGTCTGCCATTTCATCTCAATGACTAGCTCTAGGTTTGTGTACTTCTGTAACCCGGGTCAAGCTTCTTTGCATGGTGGTGGCGTGAGCTTGAACCTGAACCGTTAATTATTGTTTTAGTGTTTTGAGTTATGTATAGTGGCGGAGGTTCTTGGTGGCCCGGGTGCCTCGTACCCCACCGATTGTTCAAATCGCTCGTAAGTGTTAAATTTACTGAAATTTTTTTTGTAGTGTAAAATATTGGATTTTTAAGAGTTCGGCCCATTGAATTGATTTTGAGAGTTCGGCCCCACATATTTTTCTTTCAAACTCCGTGGTTGGTTATGTAGGTGTTTGTTGTACTCTTGGTTGTTTTTAGGACCTTTTAGTTCGTGTTTTGTGGGGGTTATAGATTCGCGCATGTACACTACTATAGTAGTGGCATAAGTATTTAACTGTAACATAAATCTAATGTATTATGAGATCTAATAGACATCAAAATAACATCATGAAGTGTGTAAGAGAGAATCAAATTTGGTCATTGCCTTTGGTAAAAGCTATATAAGCAATATCGCGACGTTCATCTCTGATTCGTCCATGCATCTTCCCGACATAACTTTCACCTTTTTAGTAGCAAATCCAAGATTTATAATCAAGATATGCATTACCCGATATTGCCTAAGTTCAACCTTGACTAACTTAACTTAAGGGATCTCTAGGTCAAGTTACAAGTTGATAAATGATTAATTAGGGGTGTAAACGAGGCAAGTCGCTCGTACTCTACTCGAGATCGACTAAGATATTTTAAAAACCCTTATGAGTTTAGAAAACCCAGCAAACTCCATTAGAGCCATTGATTTGTTATAATTAACGACTATGATTAAATTTGGATCCAAACATGTTACTTTATGACCTCTTTATGTTATTAAAGAGTACTAGTGTAAAACGACTTTATGTGTCTCGTTCTAGGTAAAGTAAAAAAGAATAGGATTTTTTTAAATTAAAAAAGATATTAAAGAGTGTATTATGTAAAATGACTTTGGGTGCCTCTTTGCGTTGCGGGGTGATGACCAAATGATTCTCAACCAATTAAAAAAACGCTACTATAGTTTTGCTAGAAAAAAAATTAAAAGGATGACAAGACCGTAATTTTGAGCTCAAGGCAAAATTGTAATTTATCAAACCTAATGAGCGAGTGTTAGGCAGCTCTTTGGTACGAAAAAAATTAAATCCAGCTAACCAAATAAAAAAACAATTTTATAGTTTTGCTATAAAGCTAAATGGCAATACTGCAATTTTGAACTAAGGGCAAAGTTGTATTTTTTACTGGAGTAAATCATTATTTGCCAAAAGCTAAAATGATGGCAATACCGTAAATTTGAACCATGGGTAAATTCGTAATTTTGTGCAAAGGCAAAATCGTAGTTTTGACTTGGGTAAAATTGTAATGTAAATTTGAACTAAGTGTAAATTCATAATTTTACTCACATGCATGCAGACCACCAAAGTCAAAATCAACCTTTAAGACACCTCGTCTAGGCCTAGACGATTCGTCTTGGGTTTGTCGTCTATGGGGCTCCGTCTAGGCCTAAACGCCCCGTCTGATGTGACTGATTTGACATTGTACGAGGTCAGGAATGTGGTCAAAGAAAACCACCCTAGACGCCCTATTTAGAGCTAGACTACACGACGTCTTGAAGATGTGGAAATAGGCACTTGAGTGTGTGAATATGTAGACCCATAACAAATCAAACATACATAAAATAACACACTCAAGACCTGAAAAATTAACCTATCCATTTCTCTTTTTTTGTCACTGTAAAGGTTAGTTATTTAAACTTGCGATCATGACAATGTATTTTGTATAAAATTTTATTCGTTAAATTATATAATTGGGGTTGTTCTTTTGTAAACTTTTTTAAAACGGGATGAACTATATGACATGTATAGGGCTATACGTATCGTATAGGCTCATCTGTTTAAAATGATGATGACGTGGCCTCCATATACACCACATATAGACCCTGTGATTTTTCATAAATGTTTGATTATTTATAAATTCAAAATATTTTAAAAGTTTATAAGTTAAATAGTTTATTACTTATTTTAATTGATTTAATTATTAATTTGTTATACAAAAACTTTATAAACTAACCTGTTTTTTTTATAAAATACAGTTTATTTTAAAATTTAAATTTAGTTTATTTTAATTTATATATAAATTAGTTTATTTTAATATTAAATTTTAATGTTGTTAAATATAAATTTAAATTACGTATATCGATTCGATTTTTACAGGTTCGATTTGGATATAGATGTGGGATTGGCAGGTCGGGGGCAGGGGCATGTAACATCCGTCAAAAACTGGATTAACCAAACCCGCTTTGTTTATTAACCGAACAACCAGTTAAAAATTTCGTTGCGTATTTAATGCCCAAATTAATTTTAAACGATACATAATTAATAAGTATATTAGAATATAAAATTTATATTTGAAAATGTATTAAAAATAAGGAAATAAAAATTAAATGCTGAAGCCGGGTTTCAAACCCGGGTCAGCCGAGAATCATCCAAGTCTTAACTCTCACTCGCCCAACCACTCCGCCACTTGTGTTGTTTGTTTACTTATTGAAACAATTAATACATAAAATAAACCTGAAAATCAAACCCAGTTACACAGCGCGCCTAAATCCGCTCACGCCGGAAATCCCGACAAATTATTCAAACTTTGCCGTTTCTTTTGGACTTAACGGTTACATTTACAGCAACCTCGGTTATAACCGAAAAATCCAATCAATTTCATTCATGGACAATAATCCCTGTTCGAAACTGAAAACATAATCCAATCCAAGTTATACCTTATTCATCAGTTGTGCTCACGAATTATCTCACTTACACTCTCCAATTTCGCTCAGAAAACCTCGCCGCAGTCGCCGGAATTCTCTGCAAGTTAACCGGAAATTATCGCCGGAAAACCGAGACTTTCCTCTGCACGGTAAATACCTCGACTTTTCTGTTTTAACCCATTATTAGACAAATTCTAACATCACTCCATCACCCAGAATCAACCCCAGACGGCATTGCCGGATTTTCTGTGTTCGCCGGAAAACTTCTGGAATTTCCAGAAACTCGTTGTTAACCGGTATGATCCTTTAAACCTACTGATAATCGTTACTCAGTAGTTCAATTTCACATCTAATCCATTCAAACTGTTAATTGATCCTAACAGAAGAAGTTCACAAAACAGAGCCGACGATCTTGCCGGATTTCTGAAGAAGACGATCAGTTCGGTACAATCATTCCCCAAACCCTTTTCTGTTCAATACATTGCAATTGTTTATAAAGTTCGTTAAATTAATTTAACAACTAACAGCATGGTTAATCATTGTCTGTGTTTTGAACGAAGAAGACGAAGTCGCTTAGGTTATAAGATTAATTAAAATCAATATTATGAACGGGTTAGACACACAGTCCAGTGGTGGACTGTGTGCAAATAAACACGCATACGTCCCGAGTTCGATCCTTGACACACGCACGCTCGCTTTAATAAGAATGTTCTTTTTAAACCAAACCGGACCACACGCAGAATCATGTTAAGTATAATAAAAACCGGAATATTTACCAAGTTAGACACACAGTCCAGTGGTGGACTGTGTGCCAAACTAAACCACAGGTCCTGGGTTCGAGGCATGTGGAGAGCACCGAGTCGATACCATTAAATCCTTTTTTTTAAAATAAATGATTTTCGGATTAACTTAATTAGTGTATAAATATAATTAAAAACAGAAATATTTCGGGTTAGACACGTAGCTCAGTTGGTAGAGCTGCGTGCACGCGTACGGGAGGTCACGGGTTCGAGTCTCACCCAGTGCACACAAACATACGACCGAACCAGTCAACGGTCAACAGTAATGGTCAACTGTAACATCCGTAAAAAACCGGATTTACCAAACCCGCTTCGTTTATTAACCGAACAATCAGCTAAAATTTCGTTGCAAATTTAATGCTCAAATTAATTTTAAACGATACATAATTGATAATTGTATTAGAATATAATGTTTATAATTGAAAATTCATTAAAAATAATGAAATAAAAATATATTGCTGATGCGGGCTTCGAACCCGGGTCAGCTGGGTTAAGCTCAAAGCGTTAACTCACATACATCAAACCACTCCGCCACTTTGGTTATTTGATAGCATATCGAAACAATTAATTCAAATAATGAAACTCAGAAATCAAATTCAGTCACTCAACGCGCCCAAACTCGCTCACGCCGGAAATCCCGAAAATTTCGTCAAACTTTGCCGTTTCTTTTTGTTATAACGTTTACATTAACAGTAAGATCGGTTATAACCGAAGAATCCATCAATTTCATTCATTTCCTTAATTTTTTTCTATTCGAAACCGAGAAAAATACAATTCAAAACCGGGAATTACACTTTGTTCATCAGTTAAGCTCATCAGTTAAGCTTACGAATCTATCCAACCTGCACACTTCATTTCGCTCAGAAAACTTCGTCGCACTCGCCGGAAACTTTCTGCAACTCGCCGGAAAACCAAACCCTTTCACCTCTGTGCCATACTCTAAAAACAGAACACCTGGAGCTCATACCGAAGTCACCCACACTCACCTCAAGCTTCCTGAAGACCTTCTGCCGCAAGATAAACGTCGCCGGAATAACCTGCTGTCATCGGAATTTCGCCGGCGAAACAGAGGATCTCTGTTCGGTATATCTTACACCTAATCTCTCTCGTTTTTATTAATCTCACATGTAGCTAATCACAACTTACTAAAGAAATTGATTAAACTGATGAAACAGTCGGACATTGGTTCTGGGATTAAGCTTAACGAAGAAGATGAAGTTTTCAGTTATATATATATATAATTTAAATCAAGTTATATCTCGGGTTAGACACACAGTCCAGCGGTGGACTGTGTGCAAATAAACACGCATACGTCCCGAGTTTGATTCTTGTCACACTCACACTCGCCTTAATAAAAATGATCCTTTTTTTAAACTGAACCGGATTCACTCGCAAATAGATTTTAAGTTTAATGAAAACCGGAATAATAACCAAGATAGACACACAGTCCAGTGGTGGACTGTGTGCGCGTTTAAATCATACGTCGCGGGTTCGAGTCCAGGCTACCGCACCGGTTCTGGCAATTATCAAACTTTTTATATAAGGACAGAAATGAATTTATCTAGTTTGTATATAAGTATAATAAAAACCAGATTATTTACCAAGTTAGACACACAGTCCAGCGGTGGACTGTGTGTCAACCTAAACCACAGGTCCCGGGTTCGAGACCTGTGGCGAGCACCGAGTCATGCAATTAAATCGTTTTTTAAATAAATGATTTTCGGATTAATCTACTTTGTATATAAATATAATTAAAAACAGAAATATTTCGGGTTAGACACGTAGCTCAGTTGGTAGAGCTGCGTGCACGCGTACGGGAGGTCACCGGTTCGAGTCTTGTCACACCCCGACCCGCAGCGGAAATAAGAGTCGGGGCATAATTGGGTTATCACCAAAGCACATGACATTTACTATTATGTTTCATAATTAAATGAAGTCAAAGTTACATTTCTCAAACCTTCAAACATGTTCATTCATTACAAAGGAAAATACCCAAACATAATAATCCAAACACTAAAATCGTTTTATTTCTTCTAATCCAGGTCCTACGTGTTCCTAGCTGCTGCTGGTTCACCTGTATCATGTGTAAAATGGGAGGTTTTTGGGTCAACATAAGTTGGCGAGTGAACCTTATAGATAAACATTTAATAATGATTTTCTGGTTAGTTTATCAATAAAATATTGTGCATAATCATAAAAGAGCATATGTATGAAATCAAGCAATGGCAACATCGGTTACAATTATAACATACATTAACAATTGATAACATACATGATCATACCAACATCATATGATAATTAACATAAATGAACTGTGAGATCAAGGCTCAATCAAACGGAGCCGATCGTATTGCATGAACTGAAAATGTAAATTGAACTGTGTGCTCAAGGCTCAATCAAACGGAGCCGAGCGTATTGCATGAACTTGAAATGTAAATTGAACTGTGCACTCAAGGCTCAATCAAACGGAGCCGAGCGTATTGCATGAACTTGAAATGTAAATAACCGATCAAGGCTCAATCAAACGGAGCCGATCGTGCGGGCACGCCCTGATCAACCACATAATAAAATGGGGATCAAACTCAACCTCGAGGGATGGGGAGCTACGGCCTCAGCAATTGCATGTACTGAAATAATAACTTGCAAACAATTCTAACTACTGAACAGCAACAACTAACACACATGTCATGATATGATATATGCACAATAACTTAGTTATAATAAGTAAATGAATAAGACACATGATACACCCCAAAAATATGATTAAAACGGGGAATTTGAAGGGTTCACTCACATTGGGTGCGTTGGATTTGAATTGGTGAGATGCGCACGATTTAGACGAAACGAGTTAACGAGGAATCACTGACCTAGATAATAATAGAAAAAATATATTAAATGGATGGATTTTATTAAAGATTTTTAATGGGATTTTTAGATATATTTTTGTGAGTTTATGGCTATTTTCTATCCTTAAAATTGTTATTTTTAAGTATTTTTAATTGATTTTTTTAATTTAAATAAAACAAATAATTATTTAAAAAAATAATATTTTTTTTACTGTTTGACCGTTGACCGTTGACCGTTGACCGGTTCGGTCAGCGGTAGTTCTTGCGCCGAGCGGGATTCGAACCTGTGACCTTCCGTTCACGCGCACGTAGCTCTACCAACTGAGCTACGTGACTAACCCGTTAGAAATCTAGTTTTAATTATATTAATACACTTATTCGATTTTACCGAAAATTCCTTTATTTTACAAAACGTTTTATTCTTATTGAACCGGTGTTTGTGTCGAGACTCGATCGCGTGACGTGCAGTTTGTGTTGCACACAGTCCACCGCTGGACTGTGTGTCTAACCCGGTTATATTCTTGAATTATATTATACTTAACAACTACTCAATCTAACCCGGTTAGTTTTATGAATAAAAAGGAATGTTATTACGCAGCGTGTGTGTAGCAAGGATCGAACTCGGGACTCGTATATAAACTTTGCACACAGTCCACCGCTGGACTGTGTGTCTAACCCGTTAACTATCCGAATTTTATTTATTCTTAACCCGTTGTTATGCTCGTCTTCTTCACTAATATTACCGGTTTTACACAGATCACTGGTTCAGGGTTCTACTTCTTAAATAACATGATTACTAGCTTGAATGAACAAACCGAACAATTTGGGGGAAGGAATACCGGACAGGTCGTCTTCTTCAGGCAGTCCGGCGAGAACAGCAACTCTGTTTTTGAAACTTCGGCTGAGAGGGCTAATCAACAGAATTTAAGAGTTAAAATTGAAATTGAACCAGAGTACATGGGTTATTAGCACGATTGAATGTGTTTACCGTCAACTAGCGTGGTTCCGGCAAATTCCAGAATTTCTCCGGCGAAACCAGAAATCCAGCAAAGTCTTCTGTGACTGACTTTGAGTGACGGAATAATATTAGTAGTGTCCTAGCAACAGATTGAAACAGCAAGAGAGGAAATTCTTACTGATTTATGTTGAATACGGTTTTCCGGCGAGAATTGCAGAAAATTCCGGCGACAGTTTGCTTGTGCTCAAATGACTTGAAAACGCGACGAAAATGGATTTGAGTGTATTTGAGACAGTTCTGAATCGTATAAATGATTAGAGACGGAATTATTTGAGACTTGAATGTCTTTCGGTTTCAAAACTCAACACTTGAAGTTCATTCAATCTAACTTTAATTAGAAACCGATATGCGTCGGTTATGAGTTAACTAAACGAACGAAAAACTGATTTGGCGATTTGGCTTACCGATTTCCGTTATTCAAATACCAGTAACCGTTCATCCGAGTTTGCGTATAAAATTCAATTGTTTTCATAATACTAACAGAAAACAATTGGTGGCGGAGTGGTTTGGAGACGGAAAGATAAGTCATTGGAGCAGTTGACCCGGGTTCGAGTCCGGTCAGCTCCAACTATTTTTATTTATTTTATTTTAACTTTTTATCAAAAATAATTTTTATAGTTTGGTTTATATATTAATTATGTAACATTTAAACTCAAAATATTCATAAATACTTAATGAAATTTCGTAACTTGGTATTTGATTACAAAACGAAGCGGGTTTTGGAGACCCGATTTATACAAATGTTACAGTATCCCCTACTTTTAGGAATTTCGTCCCGAAATTCAAACAGTTGATGTAGTAGGGAAAAGATGAGGGTATTTTTCACGCATTGAGTCTTCACGTTCCCAAGTAAATTCAGGTCCCCGTTTCGACTCCCAGCGTACCCTAACAATAGGAATGCGACTTCGACGTAGACGCTTTTCTCCATAGTCCATAATCTCTACTGGCCTTTCGATAAAATGCATGGATTCATCAATCTGAATATCCTCTAGTGGAATATGAAGATTCTCATCAGCGAGGCACTTCTTCAAGTTCGACACGTGGAATGTGGGATGAATTCTGTCGAGTCCTTCCGGTAGGTCAAGCTTGTAAGCTACAGGACCTACTCTTTCGAGTATTTTGAAAGGTCCTACGTAACGTGGTGCTAGCTTTCCCTTTTGCCCAAAACGAACTACTCCCTTCCACGGTGACACTTTTAAAAGCACATGATCACCAACGCTAAACTCCAAGGGTTTCCGTCGTTTATCTGCGTAACTCTTTTGACGACTTTGAGCCGCTAGAAGATTGTTTCTGATTTGATGAATCTTATCTGTTGTTTCTTGGATCAATTCCGGTCCAGTAATTTGAGCTTCCCCAATTTCGTGCCAACAAACAGGAGATCGACACTTTCGACCATATAAAGCTTCAAAAGGTGCCATGCCGATACTAGAATGATAACTGTTGTTGTACGAAAATTCGACTAACGGTAGGTGGGCGTCCCAATTTCCCTTGAAGTCTATGACACATGCTCTAAGCATATCCTCAAGGGTTTGAATGGTGCGCTCAGACTGTCCATCAGTTTGGGGATGATAGGCGGTACTGAGATCTAGTCGAGTGCCCATTGCGGATTGTACTGCCTGCCACGTCCGTGAGGTGAAACGACCATCACGATCAGAAATAATACTTAATGGAACTCCATGACGGCTGACGATTTCGCTGATATAAATACGAGCAAGCTTTTCGTTCTTAAAATCTTCTCGAATAGGAATAAAGTGAGCTGATTTTGTGAGTCGGTCTATAATCACCCATATAGTGTCATACCCACTAGAAGTGCGAGGTAACCCGGTAATGAAATCCATGGTTATATTTTCCCACTTCCAGACAGGTATTTCTGGTTGGACCAGAAGTCCTGAGGGTCTTTGGTGTTCAGCCTTTACTTTAGAACAAGTGAGACACTTGGAGACAAAAACGGCAATATCTTTCTTCATTCCAGGCCACCAATAGGTGTACCGTAGGTCTTGATACATCTTATCGGCTCCTGGGTGTATAGAATATCGCGACTTATGGGCTTCATGCATGAGTGTTTCACGAAGATTGATATGGTTGGGAATCCATATACGATCTAGGTAATACAAAATACCATCAGATTTAGTTTCCAGCTTTAGCTCGGCCCCACAGGACATCTCCTTTTGTACATCTTCCTCTGTTATTGAAACGTGTTGAGCTTCTCGAATTTGATCCTTAATATTGGTTATAATTTGCGAACATAGAATACGAATGGAGTTCGCATATCCCTTTCGACTAAGTGCATCAGCCACCACATTCGCTTTACCAGGGTGGTATTTGATTTCACAGTCGTAATCATTTAGAAGTTCGACCCATCTCCGTTGCCTCATATTTAACTCTTTCTGATTGAAGATGTGTTGAAGACTCTTATGGTCAGTGTATATTTCACACTTTGTGCCATAAAGATAATGTCTCCATATCTTAAGAGCGAATACAACGGCTCCAAGTTCAAGGTCATGAGTGGTGTAGTTCTTTTCGTGAGTCTTGAGTTGCCTTGAGGCATAAGCTATGACTTTCCCTCTTTGCATGAGAACGCATCCCAATCCTTGCCCTGACGCGTCGCAATAGACTACAAAATCATCACAACCTTCAGGAAGAGTGAGGATTGGTGCATCACAAAGTCTTTGCTTGAGGGTTTGAAAAGCTTCTTCTTGCTTGGGCCCCCATACAAATGGTTTCCCTTTATGGGTTAAAGCCGTGAGTGGCACCGCAATGCGAGAGAAGTTTGAAATGAATCGACGATAGTAACCAGCAAGTCCAAGAAAAGACCTTACTTCAGTTGGCGTACGTGGAGCTTGCCATTCTTGAACTGCTTTGATCTTTGATGGGTCCACATGTATTCCTTTGTCATTGACTACATGCCCAAGAAATTGCACCTCTTTTAACCAGAATTCACATTTAGAGAACTTGGCATAAAGCTTTTCCTTTTCTAGAAGTGCAAGAACAAGCCGCAGATGACGCTCATGATCAGCTTTAGATTTTGAATAGATAAGAATATCGTCAATGAACACAATAACAAATCGATCAAGGTAAGGTTTGCAGACTCTATTCATTAGGTCCATGAAAACAGCTGGTGCGTTGGTTAATCCAAACGGCATAACCATGAATTCATAGTGACCATATCGAGTTCGAAAAGCAGTTTTAGGGACGTCTTCTTCATGCACCCTAAGCTGATGATAGCCCGATCGAAGGTCGATTTTCGAAAAGCAACTAGCACCTTGTAGCTGGTCAAGAAGGTCATCTATACGAGGTAAAGGATATCGATTTTTGATAGTTAACTTGTTGAGCTCTCTGTAATCGATGCACATGCGAAAAGATCCATCCTTCTTCTTTACGAAAAGTACAGGTGCACCCCAAGGCGAAGAGCTGGGGCGTATAAATCCCTTGTCCGTCAACTCTTGCAATTGACTGGCTAGCTCTTGCATTTCAGAGGGGGCTAACCTATATGGAGATTTTGCCACTGGTGTAGCACCAGGTATAAGATCGATACGAAACTCGACATCTCTGATTGGAGGAAGTCCTGAAATGTCGTCAGGAAAAACTTGTGGAAAATCTTTTACAACAGGAATATCTTCAAGTTTCTTTTCTGCGGTCCCCTTCTTGATGATATGGGCTAAAAACGCGACATAATTCTTGCGAAGGTATTTCTGAGCTTGAAGGCAAGACATTAAGTTGAGTCCTTTCGCCGAGGTTTCTCCAATAATTCGAAGAGTCTGACCGTTTGAAAGAGGAATACGAATAAATTTCTCACGACATATAACTTCCGCATTATGCTGACTAAGCCAATCCATTCCAACTATGATGTCGAAACTTCCCAGCTTCATAGGAATAAGATCGACTGAGAAATCGTGATCGTTTAGGGTGAGCGTACAGTTGCGTAAAATAGAATCTAACGAAACTGGTTTTCCATCTGCAACTTCCACTGTTATAGATTCCGCGAGCTTATCTCGATTTTTACTTAAGATAGGTTCAAACTCTAATGACACGAAACTTCTATCCGCACCAGTATCAAATAACATAGAGGCATATCTACCATTTATAAGAAACGTACCGTTGACCACATTGCCGTCAGCTCTGGCCTGGTTTGCGTTAATATTGAAAGCCCTTCCTCTAGCAGGTGGAGGAGCTTGGTTTGCTTGGTTCACAGGGTTGGCTTGGGCCTGAGCATGAATAATATTGACCAGCCTTGGACATGAGTTCCTGAAATGACTTGGATCTCCACAATTGAAACATGCCCGCATAGGTTGGCCCATAGGGTAGTTGGGTTGATAGTATGTTTGGGCTAAATGTTGAGTGGGTGGAAATGGTTGTTGTTGTTGGGCTTGACCCATAAATTGTTGGTGGGTTTGGGTTATAGGTTGGTGGCGATTTGTTCGTGGAGGTGCGCGGCATGTTTGTACAAGGTGTCCAGCGCGACCGCAGCTGGTACAGTACTGGCAAGGATAGTCAGGGAAGTGGTGATACTGACAACGGTTACATTTTGGTAGTGGTCCTGTGTATGGTCTTTTGTATGGCGCGGGTGGAGGAGTGGCTTGAGTGATGGGTACAGCAGGAACAGGGGTGTTGGTGTGGGTGACTGCAAAGTTCCTGTTGTTACGCTTCCTCTTGTTAGCAAATTTAGAGGAAGGAGTGTGGTGGTTTGAGGTTTGTCCCTCAGCAGGGGCTTTCTTCTTTTCTTCCTTGAACTTCCCATTACGAATTCGGTTTTCGGTTAGTTCTGTTGCCAACACCATGGCAGCTTCGAGTGTTACCAGTGAAACACTGAGGACCGAATCTTGGATTTTCGAGGGAAGTCCTCGAATGTAATGTTCGATCAGACGGTAGGTTGGAGTGAATAAGTTTGGTACCATCTGGTTCAACTCCAAGAACCGTTTGTTGTAAGTAGAGTGATCACCATCTTTTTGTTTCAGGGCATGAAATTCATCTTCCAATTTCTTAATCTCACTCCTAGGACAGAATCGCCTAGTCATGATCTCCCTTAACTCCTCCCAAGTTAAGGCCATCGCATCTTCCATTCCCCTCTTTCCCTTCTCGGTATTCCACCAAGTGAGAGCTACCCCAAGTAGTCTCCCGGTGGCATAACGAACTTTGCGATCCTCAGGACAATCGCAGTTTAAGAAGACGTTTTCCATCTCCTCGAACCAACGCTGGAGAGCAGTGACTCCCTCAGTCCCTTCGAATTTTGGGGGATCGCAAGACTTAAAATGTTTGTAAGTGCATTTGCCGGTAGGAGGGTCGTTGATGATCTGGTCCTGTTGTTGAGGAGGGTTAGTAGGATTTGCAGCAAGAGCTTGTTGTACTTGTACTACGATGTCAGGTAATATCGTGGCCATTTGGTTGGCGATATGAGTGGCCAATCGTTCCTGAGACTTTTCCGATTTCCTATTCCTTCGATGCGATCTATACGACATCTACAGGATCATAAAATGAGAAGATCGTGAGTTTATGGTATCTTTTAGGTGTCATGTGTCTTAAAAAAATGAAAATAACATAAATATCAATAATGCAACTACATCCGAAGGATGTCTTGGGTTCGCTCATGTTGGGCCTCAAATGTCCCCCATACCTTCACCTATATAGTCATGTGGGCCCCCATGGCTATTGGTTTGGTAGGATTCACATTAGTATTGGCAATTTAACACTCGCATCCCCCGAATGCTAACCACAAAATATGCTCATGAGATGTTTGGTCGGAACGTGTCCAGGTGTAGACACAATGACAACTCAAAGTGGGATTAGCTCTCACGACGTTTGGTATAGCATGCTTTGGCCTAATAGGTATTTCGTACTCTCATCGTTGGTCCCCAGGTAGGCAAACTGGTCCTTTATTTTGGATTTATACGAATGCCAGCCTAGACAGGACGTTCCGACTACCGGTACTAGTACCCTTCCAGTTACTACATGCCCGTCATGAGAACTCACTTTGATGAGATTTGAAAACACGAAAATCGTTGTAAAATCAATCATGATGTGGTGTGTGCTTGCATGGATGTGATATGTTATGATCATACGATTTCATGATAAGCATTATTTGATAATACATACTTATGAACATGCTTGAACAATATCAAATGTAACATTTTAACATAAACATATAAACATCATGAAATTTGGCATATAACACACAAAATTCCTATAGGTTTCTAATCGACTATAGTATAGGCTCTAAGGGTCTAATAACCTATCCTATATCCCTATAGTCATGGCTCTGATACCAATCTGTCACACCCCGACCCGCAGCGGAAATAAGAGTCGGGGCATAATTGGGTTATCACCAAAGCACATGACATTTACTATTATGTTTCATAATTAAATGAAGTCAAAGTTACATTTCTCAAACCTTCAAACATGTTCATTCATTACAAAGGAAAATACCCAAACATAATAATCCAAACACTAAATCGTTTTATTTCTTCTAATCCAGGTCCTACGTGTTCCTAGCTGCTGCTGGTTCACCTGTATCATGTGTAAAATGGGAGGTTTTTGGGTCAACATAAGTTGGCGAGTGAACCTTATAGATAAACATTTAATAATGATTTTCTGGTTAGTTTATCAATAAAATATTGTGCATAATCATAAAAGAGCATATGTATGAAATCAAGCAATGGCAACATCGGTTACAATTATAACATACATTAACAATTGATAACATACATGATCATACCAACATCATATGATAATTAACATAAATGAACTGTGAGATCAAGGCTCAATCAAACGGAGCCGATCGTATTGCATGAACTGAAAATGTAAATTGAACTGTGTGCTCAAGGCTCAATCAAACGGAGCCGAGCGTATTGCATGAACTTGAAATGTAAATTGAACTATGCACTCAAGGCTCAATCAAACGGAGCCGAGCGTATTGCATGAACTTGAAATGTAAATAACCGATCAAGGCTCAATCAAACGGAGCCGATCGTGCGGGCACGCCCTGATCAACCACATAATAAAATGGGGATCAAACTCAACCTCGAGGGATGGGGAGCTACGGCCTCAGCAATTGCATGTACTGAAATAATAACTTGCAAACAATTCTAACTACTGAACAGCAACAACTAACACACATGTCATGATATGATATATGCACAATAACTTAGTTATAATAAGTAAATGAATAAGACACATGATACACCCCAAAAATATGATTAAAACGGGGAATTTGAAGGGTTCACTCACATTGGGTGCGTTGGATTTGAATTGGTGATATGCGCACGATTTAGACGAAACGAGTTAACGAGGAATCACTGACCTAGATAATAATAGGAAAAATATATTAAATGGATGGATTTTATTAAAGATTTTTAATGGGATTTTTAGATATATTTTTGTGAGTTTATGGCTATTTTCTATCCTTAAAATTGTTATTTTTAAGTATTTTTAATTGATTTTTTTAATTTAAATAAAACAAATAATTATTTAAAAAAATAATATTTTTTTTACTGTTTGACCCTTGACCGTTGACCGTTGACCGGTTCGGTCAGCGGTAGTTCTTGCACCGAGCGGGATTCGAACCTGTGACCTTCCGTTCACGCGCACGTAGCTCTACCAACTGAGCTACGTGACTAACCCGTTAGAAATCTAGTTTTAATTATATTAATACACTTATTCGATTTTACCGAAAATTCCTTTATTTTACAAAACGTTTTATTCTTATTGAACCGGTGTTTGTGTCGAGACTCGATCGCGTGACGTGCAGTTTGTGTTGCACACAGTCCACCGCTGGACTGTGTGTCTAACCCGGTTATATTCTTGAATTATATTATACTTAACAACTACTCAATCTAACCCGGTTAGTTTTATGAATAAAAAGGAATGTTATTACGCAGCGTGTGTGTAGCAAGGATTGAACTCGGGACTCGTATATAAACTTTGCACACAGTCCACCGCTGGACTGTGTGTCTAACCCGTTAACTATCCGAATTTTATTTATTCTTAACCCGTTGTTATGCTCGTCTTCTTCACTAATATTACCGGTTTTACACAGATCACTGGTTCAGGGTTCTACTTCTTAAATAACATGATTACTAGCTTGAATGAACAAACCGAACAATTTGGGGGAAGGAATACCGGACAGGTCGTCTTCTTCAGGCAGTCCGGCGAGAACAGCAACTCTGTTTTTGAAACTTCGGCTGAGAGGGCTAATCAACAGAATTTAAGAGTTAAAATTGAAATTGAACCAGAGTACATGGGTTATTAGCACGATTGAATGTGTTTACCGTCAACTAGCGTGGTTCCGGCAAATTCCAGAATTTCTCCGGCGAAACCAGAAATCCAGCAAAGTCTTCTGTGACTGACTTTGAGTGACGGAATAATATTAGTAGTGTCCTAGCAACAGATTGAAACAGCAAGAGAGGAAATTCTTACTGATTTATGTTGAATACGGTTTTCCGGCGAGAATTGCAGAAAATTCCGGCGACAGTTTGCTTGTGCTCAAATGACTTGAAAACGCGACGAAAATGGATTTGAGTGTATTTGAGACAGTTCTGAATCGTATAAATGATTGGAGACGGAATTATTTGAGACTTGAATGTCTTTCGGTTTCAAAACTCAACACTTGAAGTTCATTCAATCTAACTTTAATTAGAAACCGATATGCGTCGGTTATGAGTTAACTAAACGAACGAAAAACTGATTTGGCGATTTGGCTTACCGATTTCCGTTATTCAAATACCAGTAACCGTTCATCCGAGTTTGCGTATAAAATTCAATTGTTTTCATAATACTAACAGAAAACAATTGGTGGCGGAGTGGTTTGGAGACGGAAAGATAAGTCATTGGAGCAGTTGACCCGGGTTCGAGTCCGGTCAGCTCCAACTATTTTTATTTATTTTATTTTAACTTTTTATCAAAAATAATTTTTATAGTTTGGTTTATATATTAATTATGTAACATTTAAACTCAAAATATTCATAAATACTTAATGAAATTTCGTAACTTGGTATTTGATTACAAAACGAAGCGGGTTTTGGAGACCCGATTTATACAAATGTTACAAGTCTCACCCAGCACATATCATATACACGACCGAACCGGTCAACAAGTCAACGGTCAATGGTCAAACAAGTCAATGGTCAACAGTCAAAAATCAACATTTTTTTATTACTTTTATTTATTTATTTAAATTAAAAATACTTAAAAATAACATTTTTAAAGTTAGAAAATAGCCTTAAACTCACAAAAATATATCCAATAATCCTACTAAAATTGATTAATAAAATCCGCTTATTTACCGAACCATTATGTTATTATCTAGGTTAGTTTCACTCGTGGTTAAATCCAACTTCGTGCGCATTCAACACCATCAACCGAACGCACCCAATGTGAGTGAATCTTACAACTCCCCTTTTTAATTACACGTTTTGGGGTGTGTCATGTGTCACTAAAATTAACTCGTTTATTTAAACTCGTGCCATACCATATTGTGATCTAAACTTAGAATGTAAATATTGTTTGTAGTTATGTATTTCATATTGTCAAGTTGTATGCAAATCATTCATTAGGCCCATCAGTTCCTCGTGGGAGACGAGTTGAGCAACGCGTGCCTCAAAACAATCTATTATTGTATGTGTGTGCATTATTTAATATTAAGTGATTTGTGAATAAGTTTACATCTATATTTACTCATATGTGGTTGTCCACTTTATTTTATAATCAATTCAATAAACTTGTTCAAATGTTTTTCATAGGATTCACTCGCCAACTTTTTGTTGATCCAAAAACCATTTTTACACATGATACAGGTGAACAGGATGAAGCAAGGAAAACATAGGAAATGCCTTAGAAGAAAATAATGAAGTCTAGAATGATGTGTAGAACATGATGTAATTATGATTGTACGTTTCCCTTTAAATTGTAATAATAAATATGAAACGTTATAATAAATGTCATGAGCTTTGATGATAACCCAATCATGCCCCGATCACCTTTTCCGCTGCGGGTCAGGGTGTGACATCAACGGTCAACGGTCAACTCAAAAAGTCAACATTTTTTATTATTTTTATTTATTTTTTTATTTAATAATCAATTAAAAATACTTAAAAATAACGTTTTGAAAGTTAGAAAATAGCCTTAAACTCACAAAAATATATCCGATAATCCTACTAAAATTGATTAATAAAATCCGCCTAATTACTGAACCGTTATGTTATTATCTAGGTTAGTTTCTCTCGTGGTTAAATCCAATTTCGTGCGCATTCATCATCAATCCAAGAAACGCAACCACTGTGAGTGAATCTTACAACTCCCCTTTTTATTACACGTTTTGGGGTGTATCATGTGTCGCTTAAACTAATTCGTTTATTCAAACTCGTGCCATACCATATTATGATTTAAACGTAGAATGTAAATATTGTTTGTAGTTATGTATTACATATTGTCAAGTTGTATGCAAATTATTTGTTAGGCCCATCAGTTCCTCGTGGGAGACGAGTTGAACAACACGTGCCTTAAAACTCATTCATTAGGCCCATCAGTTCGTAGAACAACGCGTGCCTCAAAACTCATTCATTAGGCCCATCAGTTCCTAGTGGGAGACGAGTTGAACAACATGTGCCTCAAAACAATCTATTATTGTATGTGTGTGCATTATTTAATATTAAGTGTTTTGTGAATAAATTTACATCTACATTTACTAATATGTGGTTATGCACTTTATTTTATAATCAATTCAATAAACTTGTTCAAATGTTTTTCATAGGATTTACTCGCCAACTTTTTGTTGATCCAAAAAGCATTTTTACACATGATACAGGTGAACAGGATGAAGCAAGGAAAACATAGGAAGTGCCTTAGAAGAAAATAATGAAGTCTAGAAAGATGTGTAGAACATGTTGTAATTATGATTGTATGATCCCCTTTAAATTGTAATAATAAATATGAAACGTTATAATAAATGTCATGAGCTTTGATGAAAACCCAATTGTGCCCCGATCACCTTTTCCGCTGCGGGTCGGGGTGTGACAGATTGGTATCAGAGCTTTTGACTATAGGGATATAGGATATGTTATTAGACCCTTAGAGCCTATACTATAGTTGATTAGATTTTAATTGTTTATGTGGTTATATGCAAACTCATGATGTTTATTTCTTTCATATTTATTACATACACAAATGCATGCAAACACTTCCGATACTACATTTTGTGATACATAGTGAATTATACTTACAGTCAAACATACATAATTACATACACATTCATCATACATATTTCAATGTTCACATATTCAAATCATCTTCATACTTCCGTTATTCAAGATTTTGTCGCATTTTTCATTTTTCAAATCTCATCAAAGTGAGTTCTGCGACGGGCATGTAGTAACTGTAAGGGTACAAGTACCAGTAGTCGGAACGTCCTGTCTAGGTTGGCATTCGTATAAATCCAATATAACGGACCAGTTTGCCTACCTGGGGACTAACGATGAGAGTACAAAGGACCTATTAGGCCAAAGCATGCCACACCAAACGTCGTTCGAACTAACCCCACTTTGAGGTGTCACCGTGTCCACACCTGGATATATTCCGAATATCATACGTTACATACATATTTCTCGATTTTCTCCGGGTTTTAGTGTACGTAACCAGGCTAACACATGCGAACCATATGAAAAACCCGGTAATCATGGGGGCCCACATGATTACGAAGGTGAAGTATGACGGCATGCAAGGCCCAATTACGAGCAAAGCCCAAGACATCCTATGGATGTAGTAGATTTATTATTCTATATTTATTTTATGAATGTTCATTCCTAAATACGACACATGATCCCTAAAACATCCAACTCATACTCTTGATATGTATTCCTTGTAGATGTCTTTTAGTCTCGCTCGTAGGAAGATGAGATCAGGAAAAGCCCGCGAGCGCATGGCTGCCCAAATCGCACAACAAATGGCTGCAGTAATACCCAACATTGTAGTTCAAGTTCAGCAAGCCCTTACCGCTAATCCCGTCAACCAAGAAGATCAAAATGTTATCAACCCTCCCCCAAATACCACTAAATGCACCTTCAAGCATTTCAAATCCTGCGACCCTCCAAAATACGAAGGGATTGAAGGTGTCACCGCTCTCCTCCATTGGTTTGAAGAAATGGAAAACACTTTTCTAAATTGCGATTGCCCCGATGATCGCAAAGTGCGATACGCTACTGGTCGTTTACTTGGAATAGCACTTACATGGTGGAATACAGAGAAGGCCAAACGAGGTGTTGAAGATGCTATGACTTTGACTTGGGAAGAATTGAAGGAAATCATGACAAGACGGTTTTGCCCAAGAAGCGAAATCAAGAAATTGGAGGATGAGTTCTATTCTTTGAAACAAAAGGAAGGCGATCACACCACATACAACAAGAGATTCCTCGAGTTAAATCAAATGGTTCCCAACTTGTTCACACCTCTTTACCGTTTGATCGAGCACTACATTCGAGGTCTTCCTTCAAAAATTCAAGACTCTGTAATAAGTACCACACCTGCAACCTTGGAAGCAGCAATGGAGTTAGCTATAGAGCTCACCAAGAACCGCATACGGAATAAAGACTTCAAGGAGGAGAAAAAGAAGGATAAAGCATCGACTAAAACCTCAAACTCCACCCAAACCGAATCCCCTTCTCAACCCATTTCTAAGCGAAAACGAGATGGGCAACTTTTCGCTGTCACCCAACGCAATCAACCAGCCTCACAAGCCGTACGCCTCCAAGCTATCCCAATCACTCAAGTAGCACCCAACTCAACATACCCAAATAAGAAGCCTTACCTTGGACCTCACCCCAATGTAACACATGTTTTTATCACCATCCATCTACCTTACCTTGTCGACTATGTGCGAATTGTGGACGTTATGGTCATTTGAGCAAGGTTTGTCGCACCCCTCAAACCCAAATCTCACCCCCTACTCAAAACATGATCCAAACATATCAACAACCCCAATACCCCATGTTACCTTATGTTCGAGCTTGTTTTAATTGTGGCGACCCTACCCACTTTAGAAACACGTGCCCTCGATTGGTTAACATCATACACGCCCAAGCTCAAGCAAACCCAGTTAACCAAGCGAATCAAGGAAACCTAATCACTAGGCCACCAGCAAGAGGAAGAGTTTACAACATCAACCCCAATCATGTTGAAGATAATGACGTTCCAAACGAACCACCCAACTAGTCTCTTTCACCAAAAATCAAGATTCAACTCCAACCGCTTCGTTTTTATGTTTTTCTTTATGTTATCTCAATTTTCACGTATCTCAATTATAAATTGGAAATTTATCCAAGGATCTTAATGCGAATTACTATTTCAATTTTGTTTTTATACTCATTGATTTAACGTTCATATCGTCATACCTCACGACATATCTCGGTGTCATCATTTAAAGAAGTTGAGCTGTGTCTCACTTCTACATAGACTAACATCTCCATCATAACAAACGAGAGAGGTACTGTCATCATTCAAACATGTATACTATCAGAATTAAGACTCAAGCTTTGGTTGATTGTGTTTGTTTATGTTTTAGAGTCACATAGAACTAATCATAACTTATGGATAAAGCCAATGAAAATTTGACAAGAATATGGTGGATACGCCGCTGGTACTTCCTATATATAAGTATTTTTGTCAAAGGATTAGAGGCATTGTCAGGCGGTTATGGAGAAGTTCCATGTAGGATTTAGTAATGTCTTGGTTGAAGTTTGTTTTATACTCACTGATTTAGCATTTATATCATCTCATCATTTAAAGGAATCGGATTGTGTTCCATTTCTACACAGACTAACCTCTCCATCATAACAAACGAGAGAGGTATTGTCACCATTCAAACATGTATACTATCAGAATTTGGACGCAGGCCTTGGTTGTTGTGTTGTTTATGTTCTAAAGTCACATCATAGAACCAATCATAACTTACTGATAAAACCAATTAAAATTTGACAAGAATATGGTGGATACGCCGCTGGTACTTCCTATATATAAGTATTCTTGTCAAAGGATCAGAGGCATTGTCAGGCGGTTATGAGAAGTTCCATGTAGGATTTAGTAATGTCTTTGTTGAAATTTGTTTTATACTCACTGATTTAGCATTCATATCATCTCATCATTTAAATAAAATTGGATTGTGTCCCATTTCTACATAGACTAACCTCTTCATCATAACAAACGAGAGAGGTACTGTTACCATTCAAACATGTATACTATCAGAATTAGAACTCAGGCTTTGGTTGTTATGTTTGTTTATGTTCTAAAGTCACATCATAGAACCAATCATAACTTACTGATAAAACCAATGAAAATTTGACAAGAATATGGTGGATACGCCGCTGGTACTTCCTATATATAAGTATTCTTGCCAAAGGGTCAGAGGCATTGTCAGGCGGTTATGAGAAGTTCCGTGTAGGTTTTAGTAGTAGAAGTTTTGTTTTAGGATATAACCTTATCTTCCCAAACGTATCAAAACTCTTATGCATAAAATTATACTTGGTCAATCAACTCTGTTCATCAATATTCATTATCTTAGGCATCAAACAACGATTCCTGTAGCAGGGTACTCAACCCTTACAAGGAACGTTACCGCCTTAAACAAAATTTAAACTCTTACTCCCTTTTAAGTATGTAACTATCAAAACACCATCCTTATGAGACAAACATGCCACTACTTAAATTTCGGGACGAAATTTCTAAAAGTAGGGGATACTGTAACATCCGTCAAAAACCGGATTAACCAACCCCACTTCGTTTATTAACCGAACAACCAGTTAAAAATTTCGTTGCGTAATTAATGCCCAAATTAATTTTAAACGATACACAATTAATAAGTATATTAGAATATAAAATTTATATTTGAAATGTATTAAAAATAAGGAAATAAAAATTGAATGCTGAAGCCGGGTTTCGAACCCGGTCAGCCGAGAATCATCCAAGTCTTAACTCTCACTCGCCCAACCACTCCGCCACTTGTGTTGTTTGTTTACTTATTGAAACAATTAATACATAAAATAAATCTGGAAATCAAACCCAGTTACACAGCGTGCCTAAATCTGCTCACGCCGGAAATCCCGACAAATTCGTCAAACTTTGTCGTTTCTTTTGGACTTAACGGTTACATTTACAGCAACCTCGGTTATAAACGAAAAATCCAATCAGTTTCATTCATGGACAATAATCCCTGTTCGAAACTGAATACATAATCCAATCCGAGTTATACCTTATTCATCAGTTGTGCTCACGAATTATCTCACTTACACTCTCCAATTTCGCTCAGAAAACCTCACCGCAGTCGCCGGAATTCTCTGCAAGTTAACCGGAAATTATCGCCAGAAAACTGAGACTTTCCTCTGCACGGTAAATACCTCGACTTTTTCTGTTTTAACCCATTATTAGACAAATTTTAACATCACTCCATCACCCAGAATCAACCCCAGACGGCATTGCCGGATTTTCTGTGTTCGCCGGAAAACTTCTGGAATTTCCAGAAACTCGCTGTTAACCGGTATGATCCTTTAAACCTACTGATAATCGTTACTCAGTAGTTCAATTTCACATCTAATCCATTCAAACTGTTAATTGATCCTAACAGAAGAAGTTCACAAAACAGAGCCGACGATCTTGCCGGATTTCTGAAGAAGACGATCAGTTCGGTACAATCATTCCCCAAACCCTTTTCTGTTCAATACATTGCAATTGTTTATAAAGTTCGTTAAATTAATTTAACAAATAACAGCATGGTTAATCATTGTCTGTGTTTTGAACGAAGAAGACGAAGTCGCTTAGGTTATAAGATTAATTAAAATCAATATTATGAACGGGTTAGACACACAGTCCAGCGGTGGACTGTGTGCAAATAAACACGCATACGTCCCGAGTTCGATCCTTGACACACGCACGCTCGCTTTAATAAGAGTGTTCTTTTTAAACCAAACCGGATCCACACGCAGAATCATGTTAAGTATAATAAAAACCGGAATATTTACCAAGTTAGACACACAATCCAGCGGTGGACTGTGTGCCAAACTAAACCACAGGTCCCGGGTTCGAGACCTGTGGAGAGCACCGAGTCGATACCATTAAATCCTTTTTTTAAAATAAATGATTTTCGGATTAACTTAATTAGTGTATAAATATAATTAAAACATAATTATTTCGGGTTAGACACGTAGCTCAGTTGGTAGAGCTGCGTGCACGCGTACGGGAGGTCACGGGTTCGAGTCTCACCCAGCGCACACATACAAACGACCGAACCGGTCAACGGTCAACAGTAATGGTCAACGGTCAACGGTCAAGTCAAAAAGTCAACATTTTTTTATTATTTTTATTTGTTTATTTTATTTAAAAATCAATTAAAAATACTTAAAAATAACGTTTTTAAAGTTAGAAAATAGCCTTAAACTCACAAAAATATATCCGATAATCCTACTAAAATTGATTAATAAAATCCGCCTATTTACCGAACCGTTATGTTATTATCTAGGTTAGTTTCTCTCGTGGTTAAATCCAATTTCGTGCGCATTCATCATCAATCCAAGAAACGCAACCACTGTGAGTGAATCTTACAACTCCCCTTTTTATTACACGTTTTGGGGTGTATCATGTGTCGTTAAACTAATTCATTTATTCAAACTCGTGCCATACCATATTATGATTTAAACGTAGAATGTAAATATTGTTTGTAGTTATGTATTAGATATTGTCAAGTTGTATGCAAATTATTTGTTAGGCCCATCAGTTCCTCGTGGGAGACGAGTTGAACAACGCGTGCCTTAAAACTCATTCATTAGGCCCATCAGTTCGTTAGAACAACGCGTGCCTCAAAACTCATTCATTAGGCCCACCAGTTCCTCATGGGAGACAAGTTGAACAACGCGTGCCTCAAAACAATCTGTTATTGTATGTGTGTGCATTATTTAATATTAAGTGTTTTGTGAATAAATTTACATCTACATTTACTCATATGTGGTTATGCACTTTATTTTATAATCAATTCAATAAACTTGTTTAAATGTTTTTCATAGGATTCACTCGCCAACTTTTTGTTGATCCAAAAACCATTTTTACACATGATACAGGTGAACAGGATGAAGCAAGGAAAACATAGGAAGTGCCTTAGAAGAAAATAATGAAGTCTAGAAAGATGTGTAAAACATGTTGTAATTATGATTGTATGATCCCCTTTAAATTGTAATAATAAATATGAAACGTTATAATAAATGTCATGAACTTTGATGAAAACCCAATCGTGCCCCGATCACCTTTTCCGCTGCGGGTCGGGTTGTGACAGGGCATGGGCGCAGTAGGCCTTCGGTTGATCAGTTGCATGGGCACCTTCACTTAGAGTTTGGTTGCTTTTGACCGTTGTTAGAAGCTACGTAGGATGGCACGTTGCTAGACATGGCACAATTCATTAGGCAACACTAGAGGAGGTTGGAGAGGCTAATAGATTCGCCACGGCTACATGGGTTGCCTCAATACCCCCACCATGCTCACATCGATTTGCCTCCAGTTGTCACGTCACGGAAGCGTTAGATAGGATGGAGCGCCAGATAAAGTGCATGTTAGTCATGATAGACCACCGCCACGACCAGCTTGAGGACCTTTTGATACAAGGTTATGGAGGGGGACATGGATAAGGCACGAGATATAGGCCGCGACGGTATCTAAACGTTGATCTGGCAGGTCAGGATCCATCTGTGGCGGGTCAAGATCCGCAGGTGTCTTTTTTTCGTTGTCTTTTTCTTTAATTTCACATTTGATTGTATTTTGAATTTATGTGTGTACAGATATTTAAATTTTGTAGTTTCAGTTGTTTAGATATGTGATTTTTATATACAGTTTTTTGAATGGTTGGATACATATAATGTATAATACGATATGACAGGAGATGATACAATACAATACGACACATAATAATACAATATATTACAATATGAGACGACATGACACATAATGATACAATAAGATACCACACAATATGATACAATAAGACACAATACGATATGATACGATATAGTAGAAAGTGTATATAATGTTTAAAACTAATATTGAAAAAAATACGATACGACACAATACAATACAAAGTATAGCTATATACGATTCGTATACGACCAACCGCCAGACTAGAACTAACAGTGTGTCAGTTCTGGTGTCACGCCCCAACTAATGGAAGAATCATTAAAGTGAGACGTAATAGATTGCTCAAAGAAAACATAACACAAAATTTGCAACAATAAATTCAAATTTTCATTTCATCAAATTAAAACATTACATTGTCTCGAAAGGAAAATACAACAAATTTCAAGTTACAAGACTAACACGTAAAAATGCATAAACAAATTTTGGTGAATTTCAAGATCCACCCTAAGTAGATATCTTGCATCATCAAATATTTCCTGCAACATGTATAAAATATTCATCAACACAAATTATGTCGGTGAGCATATTAGTTTGTGTACGTAGCAAGTATGTATAAAGTCTCAAATCCACATGTTTAAAGTTATACCAATCATGTAATCATACTAGCATGCAATGGCTAAAAATCAACCTAAAGTTTCTACTAGTGATGGAAGTGGCGCGCCCCGGTCAAAGATAATATTTATAATGCCCAATTACCCTTAACAATGTGTTAGTTATAGTAAGGGATCGAACCACGAAGAGTTTGTGGTTTGCGTATGGACGTGATTGATTGTTAATGTTGTCACAGTCAGTTTATGAAGCTTGCTAATTTGGTTTAAATGTTTGTTTGTTTGAAAGAGATGTCGGATGTCGGATTGAATCAAATAGTGATTGTGTGAGCGAAAAGAATTTTGATAGCATATATGTGTGTATATATAGGGTAGGGTTCTAGAGTGAACAACATGCCAAGAGTGAACTGTGTGAACTGATATGGACCATTGATTTTCATCATCTTGATATTTTGATTAGTGGCATGATGGTAATTATTGGGTTATTTTTTCTATTTAATTTAATTAATAAGGGTATGTATGTAATTACACATGGAAAATATAAAACTAGAAACTGAAAAGTTTCCATATGTTCACGAGAGAACCAATTCCTTTAGAATCGGAAATTTAGTTTCCATATATTCTCGATTCCGATAATTAAGTACACATGTGTAAACGATTGTACAATAAATGATTCACATAGTAGAAAACTTAGTGCATACTGTATACACTTATTACACCTGTGTACAGTTCTATATATAGTTAAGTGCACAGTTATGCATTAACACTAGCTGGCAGTTTTTGTACACATGTGTACAGTTTTGTATATACTAATAACACATGTGTATAGGTCTGTATATACTACAGTACACATGTGTACATTCAAAGAAGGATGAGCATATAATATGGATTAAACAAGAACATACGTATATTCATCTTAAAAATATGATACAAAAACAGAAGAACAAACCTAGGTGATCCATTGTTGTAACGAATACGTTGTGATTACTCGGTTCATAGTTATGATTTGCGTTTTCGAAAGATTACGATTATTACAACCTGAATCCGCGATGTTTGAATGAACGTAAAAATACAAATGGTCAACACTCATCGAAATAGGGGTGAAAAAACTAAAACCCGGTAAAGATCTTTGAAAATCATATATTAACAAAAGATCTGTGATTTCAGAAAATTGAAAATTACGTATATTGTTTCATTGATCTACAAAAAATTTAAAAAGATAATTAAATCCCTATAATGTAGGGATTTGATAACTGAAAACGATGATTAACAAAAAAGATTTAATTGTAGATAAATATAAAAATACTATCCTACCCTTAACACATAAAAAGGAAATCAATGACTAAGATGAGTTCACACAGTTCACTATGAAGATATTATTCACAAATGATCCTAATCATATATATATATATATATATATCATGTCACACAACTCTTTAGTTTAGACAAAAACATGAGGCACACCAAGGTGCTAACATTCTTGGAATGGAGACGAGAGGTGAAGGCCCACTATGCAATACACATTAGTTTTGTAAAAAAAACAAATGTCTTTTAAGCCACATATCATACACAAAACACATTCATACACAGACACATAACAACTAAAACACAAATATGTAATGGGTTAATTTTGATAAAAGCCATAACTTTTGGGTTGAAAATGGTATTTCTGTTCAAAGAAAAAAAGAGAGTAAATATAAGCGGTTATATATGTCGTTTAACATAAATATTTGTCGTTTCATTCGTATCTAATTCACATATCTTATTGATATTTCATTGTACCTCATATGCATCACAGTCTAACCTAATGTTCCTCCACTCTCTATATAACCTAACAACTAGCCGTCAACTTCATTTCACCCGGGTTGAAAATGGTATTTCTGTTCAAAGAAAAAAAGAGAGTAAATATAAGCGGTTATATATGTCGTTTAACATAAATATTTGTCGTTTCATTCGTATCTAATTCGCATATCTTATTGATATTTCATTGTACCTCATATGCATCACAGTCTAACCTAATGTTCCTCCACTCTCTATATAACCTAACAACTAGCCGTCAACTTCATTTCACCCTAAAAACCAGCCGTTGATCCCAACCCTATAATCAGATAGTAACCTTTGATTTCTTCTGCGATTTTGTTGTTTGGTAACCTGAAGCTCGGTTCCTTCTCCAACTCCGTTCTTCATCGCAGGTAAGCTCCGATTTTTCTCTTTCCGATCTTTTCTTATGTTATTCATACTCCATATTCCCATTAAAAAACCTGAAATGAAGTGGCTTGAGTCACGTCCCATCTAAGTCGCTCTCTCACCTGAGACCACCTCTCATCTAGATGCGTCTCTGACACACTTTTTTTTAAACCAACCTAACTTCTCTTTAATATAACAAAGGATTTCTTTCTTTTTTCCGAACTTTACATGTATATATATGTGTGTATCAATGTAAAGTTGTAAACCAAACTAACTGCTTCTCTTTTTTCAGTTTTCTTTTAACTCTAGGGATTTCAACTCTCTTTTTGCTCTGATCATTTACTTGTGCCTACATTGTTATATTTCTCCTCACAATTTCATCTTCTACTACAGTTTAAGCCCTTTTTTTTATATTTGTAGATATGTACTTTATGTAACGTATAACTAATTTTTGATGATTTTGTTATAAAAAGTGAAAAAGAATGTGTCAGATTCTCTTTGTGATTATGCTATAGTATGACGCACCTAAATATTCAATGATTTTTTTACTCTCATTGCGTACGAATGTTACAAGTTAAGGGTGATGTATACTGAATCTGTGTGATTTTAGATTTTTTTATGGAATATATAATATTATTAATGTTACTGTGTTATTTTAATTTCTTTAAAGGAAATATAATATAGTTTATGTCATGTGTGTTGTATCAGTATGATGTACGTTTAATCTTCTAATGTCTATGATAATGAAGTTTTGTTTATAGATTATTTGATCTTCTAATGTCTATAATAATGAAGTTTTGTTTATAGATTATTAATGGTTTTTAATTAGTAATTTTTTTTCTTTTTAAGTAATTTTGTATATGTATCTTGTGATTCTAATCTTAAAGATTGTTTTAGATGTTATTAGTATATGTTATGTGTGTTGCATGATGTGTGCACAGTACATTAATCAACTAATGGGTGATAATATTGTTCTGTTTATAGGATTAATAATGGCCATTAATTAGTATTTTTTTTCTATTTTTAAGTAATATTGTATGTGTATCTTGTGATTCATTAGTCTTAAAGATTATTTTGGATGTTATAGTATATGTTATGTGTGTTGTGTAATGTATATATTATTTTTAAGTTTTTCTTACTTTAACGTTCTATCTTCTCCATTTTGTATTGTCAAAACTTTAGACGCCCCACAATAAAACTTCTTGCACAATAATAACTGATCGCCAACCATCCTTCTTCCACTCACTTTCTCATTGATTTTTTCGTTTATGAGGTATCTCTACTTGCAATCGTTGTTTTTCAAATCGTTGTGTTAAATGTCTAAATTCAGTTTTTAATACTTGATAGAGTTCCAGATCTAACAAATTAACAACATATGCAAGTTTAATTGTGCTTTGATAGTTTTGAGCCATTTGAAATGTTATAGTACCTAATCAACATTTGTGTTTTGTAAATGAAAATGTAAGGGTTATCATTCATGTTTATAACTGGTCCATGATCATATTTCGTTATTCAAAAAATTTATAGGTCTCAATTCGTAAAGAGGGTTATGTACTATGCAACTTGTGATGATAACTGTGACAGTCGGCGATCATTAGCTTCAGACAACTATATCGCTGTTTCTCGGTCTGAGGGATTCATTTTGCAATCAAAGGCTTGGATGACGAAAACACCAGAATTTAAATGGATTTAAGTGGACTAGACTACCTTCATAAATATGCAAGTGGACGTGTTTTAAATGGTTTAAGGTACATCTCCCATTTTTAGCTCTTTGAATTCAAGGACAAACAACAGAATTTAAAGGCTTTTCGTGTTTTTAAATGTTAGTAATAGATGATATATACAACTAAATTGCTATTCATGGGAATATAGGAAGTAAAGACTATGATCCCTTTTTCCTAGGTCTATCATATATGGGTTGTGTAGGGTTAAGTTGTATTCTTAAGGTGTTGGGATGGGCATGATTATATTTTAAAAAAAATTCAATGGGTCAAGATGGGTTGAAAAACAATTTCAACAAGTTAGGATGGGCTTAACCCTCAAAAGGAACGAGTTCGCAAATTACAACTTTACAATCGTAAACGCATGCTATTGAGTAAAAGGGCTGAAAACCATTGTTTTTCAACGTCTTCACATAGAATTGATTCTTCATTCTTGAAAAACATTGATCTTTACCTTTTGTTCTTGGATTGGAATACTTTACATTTGCCTCCTTGGATCTGTTGGTCCCATAGTTATTAAAGGTGCTAAGTGCACTCAATGCGCATAGGCCTCGCCTAGGGCCTAGGCGCAAGACGCAAAATAAAAAGCGAGGTTCTGATAAAAAAAGACGCATGCCGAAGAAAAACTAAAACTGTATTATGTATAAGAAAAATAACACTATTCTTTAATTAAAATAAAGAAAAGCTATAATATAACATTTACTATCATCTAATTAGTATCAAAAATTCTAAAATATTAGTGTAGTAGTGTAGAAATGTAGTTTTGTGGGTTAGTCTTGTATTTTTTGGATTTCACGTCTGTTTTATATTTATAATGTAATTTATAAATAATAAACACAATCTCGCACCTAAAGATGTTCTAACAAGTTATTTTTATAAAAAAACTAGTTAAAATTATATAAAACACAAGTATTGGTGAACAAATAGATTAATTCCCCATTCAAAATCCAACCAACGACCAGCCATCTAGTTAATAAACACAATCATCACCATCTAGCACCAACCACCAACCACCATACCCCCTCTCCTTCCCTCTTTTTGGCCTAGAACCACCTATCCCATGCCTCTTTTGTCCTTTGATCCAATTTTGTTCAAAACATCATCACCTCATCCCTTGCTTATTGTTAAAAGACAAGATAAATGATCATTTCACCCTTTCAAGTTTGAAACTCACTTCCAAACCCTCTCATTTCATGCTTAAGGTACCATTCCATATTCAAACCTATCAACCTACGGCTCTTATACCAAGTTGTAACACCCGAAGGTTTAAAACACATTTTTAAATTACTTTTGTGGCAAATAGGCCTAGATTTTTCTAAAAGACTATTCATGTAAAGACATTACTTCCGTAACAAAGGCTAGCAAGAAACTAGCAAAAACAAGCAAACAATGAAAATAAAAGGAAGAATTACTCCAAGAAGACCAATTAATGAGATTCATTTTTGCCCTGTATTTAATCCGAATAAAAGTACGAGCTTTGATCGACTCCACAATATTATCCGGGAGATGATGATTGCCTACAAAAAGTCTATCGTTTCTTGCCTTCCAAATAAACCAAAAAGTCGTCAAGTAGATAGAATAGATAACCTTTTGTTGGCTGGCATAATGAGGACACCTCTGCGGGTGGTCTATAGTGTCTATGAACGAACTTCCTTGCCTAGAGTGCAGATTACTCCATGTTTTCACAAATTTTAATACTTTCTTTGCCATGTAAACACTAATCATGAGATGTTCAGATAGATGACTCCGGAGAGGCTCCATACATAACGCATTCCATGCCTTCTCGCACACCTCCTCTAGCTAACGTCTCTTTGAGTCTTCCATGATCAGCCTTTTTTCAATTTCTTTTCCCAATAGAGACGTCAAGATGAACTATTGATTGCGTATGTAGTATAGTAACACATGCAACATGCCTAACACTAACACTAACACAAACACACACATATACTAATACGTACTCCCACGAGCACCATTCGCATTAGTCTCTAATCACAAGAAAACTAATATAGAAACATGCATGGAATGAAAAGGTTAAAGTATGGTACAAGTTAAGCATATAGTTTGTTTTCTAAATATATTTGTTCAGTGCAGTTTCTGATTGTTCATCTATCTTAGTGTTGCTTCAATACAGCCTATGTTTGTTCATCTATCTTTGTTCTACTTTGGTCAATCATTTATTGATTTTTAAATATATTTGTTCAATCCCACACCATTTCTCTCATCTCCATCTATCTCATAAGTCGGTTCCCTAAGGGGCACACCTATTCTCTCATCTCCGGCTAAAAGTTTCAAGTTCTGTAATGAAACTGGTTCTACGACTTGATCCGCTGACAACTTAAAGTCAAATTGGCACATGATAGTAACTTTTGTTATGCGAAAAAAACAAGACACTAACATACTTAATGCAACTGTTAACTCTTTTTGTCAATTCGTTATCTAATCTTAAAAATTAAAATACTTTTTTAAAGAAACCACTCATTAAGGCAGTAAAAAAGAAATTCATAGTTCAATTTTTATACCCACTTTTTTGCAAAAAGTAATTCCTTTTTGTCAATTCTTAATCTTATCCAAAAAAATAAAATAATTATCTTTAAACACAATACACAATTTAATTTCTCTAACAATAACAATTTCTAAAATATAGTTGGCCAAAATGTGAAAAGGAATTAAACATGAGTAGCTCACATAATATGGTACTATTATGATATTTTGACATTCGTTATGTTAGAAAACAATCTTGCTTGCTTTTAGTTTTCCATCCATTCTTGCGAATAATGTTGTTAGGCCCGGATTGGACTGCACGACAAATTTGATTATCTCTTACACACTTCATGTTATTATTTTGATGCCTATTAGACCTCATTATTTTATGATTCAGCCTAGGGGTGAGCAAAATTAGGTCCAACCCGAAAAAACCGATAATCAAACCTTATAATACCGGAACCGAACCTAATATATTTATTCAGGTACTTGTTCGGTTCCAATAATTCTAGTAAATTGCGTTTCGGGTCGGTTCCTGTCCGGGAGCAACTAAGAGCCGAAATAAACCTTTTGGACCGAAAACATTAATAACAAACTAAACTGGGCCCAAGCCCAGCAGCATGTGTTAGTAATTTATGTCGAACCAATATCAGATATCTATGCACGTTCAATCATCATAGATAATTCTTCAATCAACTGAATAGAGGAGAACAATAATAAAACTATAAAAGAGTTGCTACACAATACACATACCTTATGAGTTCTCAACTTCTGAATGATATTATCCACTGTGAAGTATGAATCTTAATTATAGATTGAATTCTAATGATAAAGATATAACTTGATATGTCGGAGACGAGAATCGATCTAAACCATGTTTAATTTGTTGTCTTTTGTACAATCCTGAAGCTATACAACAGACCCTGTTCAACTTGAAACAATTGATCAAGAAACTGAGGGAGATGCTCAAATGTTGAAACAATTGTATTGAACAGGCCATACAAAATGAGCCTGACATGCAGAGGAAAGCTGCCTCGATAGAACGGAAGTCTTTGATTGATAGCTCTCAGTTTGTTGTTGATTATAGCATCCAACAAACCCATCAGCATCATCTATTAGTATGTTACCTTGATGCAGAATGGTTTGAAATGAAATATGATTCAATTGTGGAGGATGAAGCTTTCCCCGAACACAAGTGTTCCACAATACTAGGTAGCTCTCAAGGCTTGTTCTGCGTATACGTTATTCAAGGAGATCCAATTCAGCCCAGAAGATTCACAAAGACTGCTGTTCTTTGGAATCCTGCAATTAGAAAATCGGTTGCTATTGATGTGCCTGATGTGAAAGATTGGTCCTCTGATATTGTTATTGGTTTTGGGGTTTGTCCACACACTAGTGATCCTAAGCTTGTCAAGATTAACTTTCGTTATGGTAAACCGAACTTGGACGTGGACACTAGTAACGCTATAACTTTCAATCCTTGGTATTAACTCTCATGTTTTGGAAGCACAAGCAGTAGCTGGTCATAACGTTGCTGACCCAATCTATCCGGCTGTTCCTGTTCTTGTTTTAACTCAACAACCTACTCCACAAGTATCAAAACCAGGGGTTTTGACCCTAGTCTCATATGTGGTGTACAACCCATATGTGGTGGTCAACAACTCATGTACACCTAGATATCAGTACAGCTAGTTGAAAATCCAGCAACCACCAATTTACTTCAACAAACAAAGCCAAGACCATCACCTGTTCAAGCATCGGAGTACACACAACTTGTGGATCAAGCTTTCTAACAGAAATGAAGCCGGACAAGCAGGAGAAATGGCCGAATGAAGATGTGTGTTGTCTTCCATTAGAAATTTCTGATACCTTTTCCTATCTACTCTTGATTTCCATGAAAAGCCATAAAGGTACCTTTTTCCAAATTTTGAATTTGAATCTTACCAGAAAAAAAAAACACAAACTCCTAGTTTAGGAACACATTTAATGAAGCTGTTACTTGGTACCAACATAGAATATAAAAACATGGAATATGTCATGTTCTCTCATCTTCTTTATTTTTTATTTTAATTTCAGGATACCTGCAACAAGTCAAGTCTGCCATTTTCATCTCAATGATTAGCTCCAGGTTTGTGTACTTCTGTAAGCCGATCAAGCTTCTTTGCATGGTGGTGGCGTGAGCTTGAACCTAAACCGTTAATTATTGTTTTAGTGTTTTGAGTTATGCATAGTGGCGGAGGTTTTTGGTGGCCCGGGGTGCCTCGGACCCCACCGATTGTTCTCTCGTAGTGTTAATTTTACTGAAGTTTTTTTTGTAGTGTAAAATATTGGATTTTTAAGAGTTCGGCACATTATTTGGATTTTGATAGTTCGGCCCGTGGTTGGTTATGTAGGTGTTAGTGGTACTGTTGGTTGTTTTTAGGACCTTTTAATTCGTGTTTTGTGGTGTTATAGATTCGCCCATGTACACTACTATAGTAGTGGCATAAGTATTTAATTGTAACATAAATCCAATGTATTTTGTTAAAAACACCCTAAATGTTTCATTAGTGTTTCAAATCTGTAACTTTTTCTGCGTTTTGCTTCCAAAACGCCACAATGGCAATCCAAAATACCCCTAAAAGTATTCAACTTTCCAGTTTTGTTTTAAGCATATATAATCCTTGTTTCATGTGTTTAATCATGTGTTTATCTATGTATTATTATTTTACAAACTCATTATATTTCAATTTCGATCAACTAAACTCATTATATTTCATTTTCTTTTTTCGATCAACTGAGTGTACTTCTGTAAGCCGATCAAGCTTCTTTGCATGGCAGGTGGCGTGAGCTTGAAACCTAAAAACCGTTAAATTATTGTTTTAGTTGGTTTTGAGTTTATGCATAGTGGCGGAGGTTTTTGGTGGCCGGGGTGCCTCGGGACCCAGCCGATTGTTCGCTCGTAGTGTTAATTTTACTGAAGTTTTTTGTGTAGTGTCAAAATATTGGATTTTTAAGAGTTCGGCCACCATTATTTGGATTTTGATAGTTCGGCACGTGTTTGTGTATGTAGGTGTT
>CAMTDV010000202.1:0-44366 GCA_947069175.1 Scalesia atractyloides
AAATAAACATTAAAAATAGGTTTAAATAAAATAGAAATTAATTAAAAATAAATGTTAGTCATAAGATTTGAACTTGTGACTTAAATGTTGTAAGTAAAAAGATTTAACTAGCGAGCCACTTAATCATTTGTATATGTCTTATAAAATCTGATTATATAAATAAGTAATATGATATTATTAATTATAAAACACTAAAAATCTGATAAAAATAATGTCACCATTAAGGTTTGAACCCAAGACCTCTAGTTTCTAAGTCTTAAGACTTATCCAGCTGGACTACACCACTTTCCGATGCATATTTTGAAATCTGATTTATTTAACAAGAAATCCGGTATGTTTAAATATAATTCGGATGCATTAAAAAGAATGTCTTATGCAGGATTTGAACTTAAGACCTCTACGTTATAAGTTAGAGCATAACCAATGGACCACTTAGTGATTTGTGTTTAATTTGTGAAATCTGGTGTTTTATATAAGAAATATGGTGCATTTAACAAAACTCTTGACGTTTTTATGAAATTCTGATAATGTTTTATCAGAAAATCTGATGTAAATCTATATTGCATCAGATTCTTGTGAATTCTTCTTGTAAAATTATATGTCTCAAGTAGGATTTGAACTTGTGACCCACTGGGTTATAAACCAAGTCTGAACCAACTAGGCTACTAGAACCCTTGTGAATAGTCAGTCTCCTTAATTATTTATTTACTCAGTTCACTGGTTTATCTTCTTCTTTTTCATCTTTTATTAAAACTAACATTTACAAAATAAATTATATATTCCATTTTCATTATAGATTAACCTTAAAGTTTCAAAAATAAAAATTTAGCTTATGGTTACCTTGGTCAAAAACGCGTTTCGGTTACGAGAGACGTCGTCGAAAAGTACGTAAGTGTCCCCGGAATTGATATTTCCTCACCGAAAATGGTTTCGGGTGGTACAGTTTTCATGGTTGAAGCTTTGGGTGGTTTAGTAGAGATGGTGGTGAATAAAAAGTGGTGTCGGTATGGTGTTCGGTTTCGGTTACGGTTACAGAAACCGGGTTTTCTTATTAGAAGTGATGGAGAATGGTGTAGTTTGTGAGTGAAGGTGAGGGGTGGTTTTGCAAGATGATTGGTGCCCCTATTTATAGGGAGAAATGAAGGGTCTGGTTGATGCAAGTTGCAAAAATATTTGCAGAGATTCAACCAAAGTCAATCTTGCATGAAATAATTCATGTATTAATATTTTATTTAAATAAATTCCCATCCATTCATTTCCATTCAAATTGTGTGACGACTTATGTCCATTTGCAAGTGTCTCACTTGCAAGGATGAAGTAATATATTATTATTATTTTTTATTATTACTCCTTACTAATAAGAATTTATTTATTTACTTGTTATTATTATTCAAAATTTCTAATTTTATTAAAAGAAAGGAATATGTATAAAAATTTTGGTTATTACATTAAAGGTTGTCACCTTTCTTAAGAGTTGGGTTTAAACACTTCGTTTGAACGCACAATATCCAAGTATAGTTGAAAGTGGTGCGACCAGTCCATGTACAAGTGGCTGATAATTTTATCACTGGAGGCTATATGTTGGACCTACCAATTAATGGCAAGGTGATAACATTGACATGTTATAGAAACGGGTTTGACCTAAGAAATATTCTAAAAAACGGCAAAGCCCACGTTCGGCATGACCTAAGCATTTAACATTGACATATTAAACTTAATATTTTGGTACAACCTACGTATTGGTATAGTCAAAGTATTCCTGGCATGACGTATCTTTCTAAAATTTGCATAGCTCAAGTACTTCTGCATGGCCCAAGTATGTTTCCTTTCAGGTTGAGCATATCCTAAGTTACTAAAGAATTCTTAATGCTGGGGGCATCCTTAGGGATCCCAAAGATTATATATTCCAAGAAGTATTTTGAATACTTATATCTCTCAAAATATCATTCAAGGGACAATCCAGGTGATTCTAAGGTTATTTAAACATGAGTTGTCTATGATCGTCTCGTATGTTTTTCCATATATATTATTTTACTTGGATTTCTAAATTTGTGGTGGAATTTTATAACACTTTTCATCTGACTTATCTTTATCTACCTTTTAAAACTGTATATTATGTTACTTGGATTTCTAAATTTGTGGTGGAATTTTATAACACTTTTCATCTGACTTATCTTTATCTACCTTTTAAAACTATAATTTTCCAAATTTAGAGAGAACTATTTTTGAAACCTTTAGTTTTCTAAGGATTCCATATATACTGATAACCTTATAAGGATATTTAAACATGTTTCAATTTAAGTTATTTCTATTACCTGATATGTTTACAATACTCTCTTTTTAAATGGATCCTTATCTTAAACTGATTTTTTAAATCATGGTAATATTACTAACTGCTCTTATGTTTGCCTAATTTTCTAAAGTATACTTTTAAAAAGTAAAAGACTAATATATATATATATATATATATATATATATATCAAATATTTGAAACTCCAATTTTCGCTAAGGAGTCCTGAAGGATTCAATATCATGTCAGAATTTTCTAAACTATTTTCAAATAAATGTATAAGGGAAACAAAAAAATAAGCCACGAACTATTGTTATCTTAATCAAAGGATGGTGTTTCAGATTTCATCACTAGAAATGTCTAGAATATTCCTAGTGTAAATGGTTAAAGATGGCTAGAGCTTCGTACTAAAATCAGGATCACCACTCTAGCCATCAAACATTTTTCTAACATATACATTAAAAAAACTAAAAACCATCACGCCACAAAGATAAGAAAATAAAATGTATTTTTTTAAACCACATCGGTGGCCTTCCTCCTCAAAACCCACAGAAGATTGGAGCGAGTAAATGAAACAGATGACGATGGAATCACTAGAGCAGTCTTTCTTCATTGACGTCGGTATCCTAGGAGATCAATTAGGGGAATCCTGGGGGTGTCCAAAAAGGGTTAGAATTAGGCATACTTGGAAGAAAGTATAAAATTCTTACCAGTAGAGATGTTGGATTGTGAGAATGTGTGTCCAAACTTACTACAGAGACAGGGGATTCCATGCGAAATATTATTTCGGCATTAGAAACTTCTAACAGGGAGTTTATCTTCTTAATTGTATGAATTTTTGCAGGTTCCAGCTCAGAATGGATGTTGGACATCCTTGAAACACGAGTCACGCCATATAAACATTAGAAAATTCAACAGCTGTGATATGGTGATAACAACTATCAAATTTTGGGGACAATTGTTATGGGTGAAAATTCTAGTCCGTATTTAAAACTGAATTTTGACCAATATTCCGAATATAATTTTGGAGTCATGGGACATGGATAGATTTGATATCCTGAACCTAATCCTGATATATTACTAACTTATTTCTTTCACATATTATTCAATTAATGCAGGAATAAATGAAAGACTTGATTGATTTTGATTAATCGAAGAAAACGAGTAATGAGTATACAACGGTCATAAATGAATAACATATGGGAATATTGGCGAGAATATCGGGATTCTGGTTAATGCTATGCTGAAACGGTTAATGTTATAATGATTAGCCATGATTAAGGAGCTGAAGACTAAGGATTTTAGTTATTAAGCACATGTGGAACTTGGAGAACAAGTTCATAAGGGTCATAAAAGGAATATTCTTTAGGGATATCCTTTGATATTTCAGGATATTCTGTTACATTTCTACACTATAAAAAGATGCTATCTAATCAAATTAAGCATAATCAATCAATCACGACCGCACACTCTCATTTTTTCGATTACTAACACTTCTTCTTGTAGTTCACTCACAACAATCACTTTCACTTACACTCAAATTAGAGATCATTGTATTATTTGATCAGACTAGCTCTCGAGTTGTACTCTTTTTGTTTGTTCAATAATATTGGTTGTGGTAGACAACTTTTATAGTAGTCTCCGAAAGTTTTGTGGCGGCGATTGTTTTGGTAAAAAATTACCGAAGCAATTAAGTGATCAAATTAGTTTTATGAGGTAGTGTGCTAGCAATGCTTGTGAAAAATATGTTGGTGTATTCGTTTATAAAAACAGTTTTAGGATATAGCCTCAGGATATGAAACTATACCAATAATCAAACAATGAGCTGTAAAAGTAAAAGTGAACACGGGATATACGAGGAAAGCCCTTGATCAATCTAGATCTCCGGCATAAAACCTTGGGAGCTGCCAATCGTCGGCTGCCTTGTTCTTCTTATTGCTTGAATATCCAGGATACAGTGCAGGATAATGCTCAGATCAGATCTAAGTGTTACAATGATTGTGAAATGTGAAGTGTTGGTGCGAAAATAGCAAGTGATTCCACCAAGGACCTTGCTAATTTCGATCTAGAGGAGCTTGACAGTTTTTCTAAGCCTGCCTTGGTGAAAAAGGAAGCCCTCCCCTGCCTCCAGCTCTAAACCTTCTTCTGTTGCTCCTAAGCCTTCCTCTCTCACTAGGTCTCGGGCATCAGGATCTAAGAAGAGGAAGGGTGTTGATCTCCCTGCTACTACTGCCACAGCCTTCTCCTATGAGCATCCTGCTAGAGCTGAAGTCGGTAAGTCCTCCAAGGTAGTTGGGCAGCGGTGGATGCAGGTGGCAAGGCTGATGAGGAAGGTGGAACTAGAGCTGGTGATGGTGTGGTCGGAGTCCACTTTTTTAAATTTGATGGTTGATGTTTGTCGAACAATTTACTTTCCTGCACTTGAACAATTAATATTTCCTGCATGCAGAAATACTTGGGTAATAATTTCCAACTTCAACCTTCGAACCGTTTGCAATGTCCCCAGCATGGATGTCCCCTGTCTGTGTGCAGGATATCGCAATTGTGCATGACATACTTGAGTATTTCTTCACTTAGTGATTGACTTTCGTAAGGTTTTATCCATAAAGAATGTGTGTAAACACAATCATAGTTTGTCATTTCTTTATTATTTGCCGAAAACATTAGTTTTACTAGGGATAACCCTTAACATCCTGGGGATAAACCCATAGTATCCTGGGGATAAACACTTAGTATCCTGGGGATAAACCCTTGTTTTCGTACGCTACAGGCGGGAGTGTATAATCTCCAAGACTTAGAAAGGTGAAAACCTTTAAACCTTAGAGAGTATGTAAATACCCTTTCGCGAGAGAGGGTGATCAATCCTCATATACCGTAAGGATCTGGGATATAGCCAACAATAACGAAATTGTCAGCCACTTTTACATGAACTGGTCCCGCCATCTTGAACTATACCCGGATACTTGCGCTCCAGGCGGGGTGTTTAAACCCAATTTGGAAGAAAGGTGAATACCTTTAAACCATTGAAGGGATCTGAATCACCTTCATGTATATCCTGAAGCACCTCCTTAGTTTCGGGATCTTCCAAGCATCTTAGGTATGGACCTGCAAGAGATTTTTCGTACAAGATATTATCGATTATTGTAAAGAGAGATACCTTCATCCTGAAAGCCCTAGGATTTTCATCCTTAGGAATATCTCCTTCTGAATCCCTTAAACATGAGAGAAGGGGCCAATCCTCTAGTCTTTCGATTCATCTTGAGCAAATATCCTGGAGTATCATCCTGAAGCGCATCCTACAAAACATCCTTAGACTAAGGTGGGTGTTAGCTTGGCTAACACCCCTCCGATGCTTAAGTCAGTATTGAGTTTCAAAGAATAATAATAAACTAAATTAAATGTATTCAAAAGAGATAGAATTCATACCATCCTGAGTTAGAAATTAAATTCTAAACTCACTTGAAATAAGCTTTAAGATGTATAGCATTCCAAGATCTTGGTATCATATCTCCCTCCATGGTCTTGAGTCGGTATGCTACCTTTCCAGATTCTGATTCAATTTCATATGGTCCTTCCCATTTTGGGGCTAACTTCCCATCAGCTGGATTGGTTGTATTCTGAAACGTTTTCCTCAAAACCCAGTCTCCAACTTGGAATCTCCTAATCCTTAAATTCTTGTTGTATGACTTGGCTATCCTCTGCTGATATGCTGCCATCCTTATCTTCGACGCATCCCTTGTTTCATCAACAGTATCCAGTTCTTGACATAAGGCTTCAAGATTTGATTCAGGATCCCATAGGCTTGATCTTGCCGTAGGTATCACCATCTCTGTCGGGATCGCGCTTCTGCCCCGAACACCAAAGAAAATAGGGTTTGCCCAGTAGCATTCTTCACAGTTGTTCTATCTGCCCATAGGACAAATGGTAGTTCCTCTGCCCATTCTCCTTTTTTGGCACCTAACCTTTTTTCAGGTTGTTGACAATTATCTTGTTTGAGGATTCTGCCTGTCCGTTAGCTTGAGGATGCCGGTGTTGATGTAATCATTTTGATCCCCCAACTTTTACAAAAATCTGTAGTTCTTTTCCTGATGAATTGGGAGCCATTGTCGCAGATTATCTCGGCCGGTATCCCAAACCTTGTCAGGATATTCCTCTTGATAAAAGACACCACTTCCTGATCCCTAACTTGGACAAACGCTTCTGCTTCAACCCACTTGGAGAAATAATCTGTCATTGCTAGCATGAAAATCTTTCCTCCATGAGCCTTTGGGAGTTTGCCCACTATATCCATCCCCCATTTCATAAATGGCCAAAGAGATATGATATGATAGGATATAATGGTTCTGCAGGCTGGTGCAGCATATTGTTATGTCTCTGGCGTGCATCACACTTCTGGGCATACTCCATGTCATCCTTTCTCATGATTGGCTAGTAATATCTTGTTCTCAATACTTTTGAAAACAAAGCTCTGCCCCCAATATGGTTGCCACAGTCTCCTTCATGTATATCCTAAAGCACCTCCTTAGTTTCGGGATCTTCCAAGCATCTTAGGTATGGACCTGCAAGAGATTTTTCGTACAAGATATTATCGATTATTGTAAAGAGAGATACCTTCATCCTGAAATCCCTAGGATTTTCATCCTTAGGAATATCTCCTTCTGAATCCCTTAAACATGAGAGAAGGGGCCAATCCTCTAGTCTTTCGATTCATCTTGAGCAAATATCCTGGAGTATCATCCTGAAGCGCGTCCTACAAAACATCCTTAGACTAAGGTGGGTGTTAGCTTGGCTAACACCCCTCCGATGCTTAAGTCAGTATTGAGTTTCAAAGAATAATAATAAACTAAATTAAATGTATTCAAAAGAGATAGAATTCATACCATCCTGAGTTAGAAATTAAATTCTAAACTCACTTGAAATAAGCTTTAAGATGTATAGCATTCCAAGATCTTGGTATCATATCTCCCTCCATGGTCTTGAGTCGGTATGCTACCTTTCCAGATTCTGATTCAATTTCATATGGTCCTTCCCATTTTGGGGCTAACTTCCCATCAGCTAGATTGGTTGTATTCTGAAACGTTTTCCTCAAAACCCAGTCTCCAACTTGGAATCTCCTAATCCTTAAATTCTTGTTGTATGACTTGGCTATCCTCTGCTGATATGCTGCCATCCTTAGCTTTGCCGCATCCCTTGTTTCATCAACAAATTATCCAGTTCTTGACATAAGGCTTCAAGATTTGATTCAGGATCCCACAGGCTTGATCTTGCCGTAGGTATCACCATCTCTGTCGGGATCGCGCTTCTGCCCCGAACACAAAGAAAATGGGGTTTGCCCTGTAGCATTCTTCACAGTTGTTCTATCTGCCATAGGACAAATGGTAGTTCCTCTGCCCATTCTCCTTTTTTGGCACCTAACCTTTTTTTCAGGTTATTGACAATTATCTTGTTTGAGGATTCTGCCTGTCCGTTAGTTTGAGGATTCTGCCTGTCCGTTAGCTTGAGGATGCACCGGTGTTGACGTAATCATTTTGATCCCCCAACTTTTACAAAAATCTGTAGTTCTTTTGCTGATGAATTGGGAGCCATTGTCACATATTATCTCGGCCGGTATCCCAAACCTTGTCAGGATATTCCTCTTGATAAAAGACACCACTTCCTGATCCCTAACTTGGACAAACGCTTCTGCTTCAACCCACTTGGAGAAATAATCTGTCATTGCTAGCATGAAAATCTTTCCTCCATGAGCCTTTGGGAGTTTTCCCACTATATCCATCCCCCATTGTATAAATGGCTAAAGAGATATGATATGATAGGATATAATGGTTCTGCAGGCTGGTGCAGTATATTGCTATGTCTCTGGCGTGCATCACACTTCTGGGTATACTCCATGTCATCCTTTCTCATGATTGGCTAGTAATATCTTGTTCTCAATACTTTTGAAAACAAAGCTCTGCCCCCAATATGGTTGCCACAGTCTCCTTCATGTATATCCTGAAGCACCTCCTTAGTTTCGGGATCTTCCAAGCATCTTAGGTATGGACCTGCAAGAGATTTTTCGTACAAGATATTATCGATTATTGTAAAGAGAGATACCTTCATCCTGAAAGCCCTAGGATTTTCATCCTTAGGAATATCTCCTTCTGAATCCCTTAAACATGAGAGAAGGGGCCAATCCTCTAGTCTTTTGATTCATCTTGAGCAAATATCCTGGAGTATCATCCTGAAGTGCATCCTACAAAACATCCTTAGACCAAGGTGGGTGTTAGCTTGGCTAACACCCCTCCGATGCTTAAGTCAGTATTGAGTTTCAAAGAATAATAATAAACTAAATTAAATGTATTCAAAAGAGATAGAATTCATACCATCCTGAGTTAGAAATTAAATTCTAAACTCACTTGAAATAAGCTTTAAGATGTATAGCATTCCAAGATCTTGGCATCATATCTCCCTCCATGGTCTTGAGTCGGTATGCTACCTTTCCAGATTCTGATTCAATTTCATATGGTCCTTCCCATTTTGGGGCTAACTTCCCATCAGCTAGATTGGTTGTATTCTGAAACATTTTCCTCAAAACCCAGTCTCCAACTTGGAATCTCCTAATCCTTAAATTCTTGTTGTATGACTTGGCTATCCTCTGCTGATATGCTGCCATCCTTAGCTTCGCCGCATCCCTTGTTTCATCAACAATATCTTGTTCTTGACATAAGGCTTCAAGATTTGATTCAGGATCCCATAGGCTTGATCTTGCCGTAGGTATCACCATCTCTGTCGGGATCGCGCTTCTGCCCCGAACACTAAAGAAAATGGGGTTTGCCCAGTAGCATTCTTCATAGTTGTTCTATCTGCCTATAGGACAAATGGTAGTTCCTCTGCCCATTCTCCTTTTTTGGCACCTAACCTTTTTTTCAGGTTGTTGACAATTATCTTGTTTGAGGATTCTGCCTATCCGTTAGCTTGAGGATGCACCGGCGTTGACCTAATCATTTTGATCCCCCAACTTTTACAAAAATCTGTAGTTCTTTTGCTGATGAATTGGGAGCCATTGTCGCAGATTATCTCGGCCGGTATCCCAAACCTTGTCAGGATATTCCTCTTGATAAAAGACACCACTTCCTGATCCCTAACTTGGACAAACGCTTTTGCTTCAACCCACTTGGAGAAATAATCTGTCATTGCTAGCATGAAAATCTTTCCTCCATGAGCCTTTGGGAGTTTTCCCACTATATCCATCCCCCATTTCATAAATGGCCAAAGAGATATGATATGATAGGATATAATGGTTCTGCAGGCTGGTGCAGTATATTGCTATGTCTCTGGCGTGCATCACACTTCTGGGCATACTCCATGTCATCCTTTCTCATGATTGGCTAGTAATATCTTGTTCTCAATACTTTTGAAAACAAAGCTCTGCCCCCAATATGGTTGCTACAGTCTCCTTCATGTATATCCTAAAGCACCTCCTTAGTTTCGGGATCTTCCAAGCATCTTAGGTATGGACCTGCAAGATATTTTTCGTACAAGATATTATCGATTATTGTAAAGAGAGATACCTTCATCCTGAAAGCCCTAGGATTTTCATCCTTAGGAATATCTCCTTCTTGTAGATACTTCATGATCGGAGCCATCCAGGATTCAGGATCCTTTTCAAGATATTTATCACCAGGATCCTGGATACTTGATACTTCTTTATCTTGGGATTTAGGGTGTTCTATCGCAGGATACAAGATATGTAGTATTAATATCCTGGTTCCTTGCGGTATCCTGACAGTGGATCCTAAATTTGCTAGAGCATCTGCTTCAGCATTCTCTTCCCTTGGTACCTGTTCAAGTGAAAATATTTGGAAATACCCTGGTAATTTTTTAACAATTTCAAGATATTTGGCTAACTTTTTGCCTTTTACTGCACAAGATCCATTGAAATGGTTAGTAATTAACAAGGAATCAACATATACTTGTAAACGTTTAACACTTATATCCTTAGCTACTTCTAATCCTGCTATTAAAGCTTCATACTCAGCTTCATTATTCGTAGCAGGAAATTCACATCTAACAGCCTGGGGTAATATGTCCCCCTGTGGTGATTTTAGTAGTATACCTAATCCTACACCTCTTACATTGGATGCACCATCAGTATACAGTGTCCAAATATCTGAGCTTTCATCTAGTTGCTGGACTTCCAGATCAGCTTCTTGTTGTATATCACTACTAAAATCAGCCACAAAGTCTGCTAATGCCTGAGACTCTATAGCATTTCTAGGTTCATATACTAGATCATAAGCACTTAGTTTAACAGGCCACTTAGCCATCCTACCAAAAATTTCAGGTTTCCTAAGCACATTTTTAAAAGGATAGTTGGTTTTAACATGTATCCTATGTGTTTCAAAGTAATGTCTAAGCTTGGTTGAGGCCATAACTTAAGCTAATATTAGTTTTTCTAGATGAGAATATCTAGTTTCAGCATCTAATAAACTTTTACTAACATAATAAACAGGATACTGCTGACCTTCATGATCCTTTACCATAACAGCACTTACTGCATTCCCTGACACTGCAAGATACAGGGATAGAGGTTCACCATCATCAGGCTTCATTAGTAGAGGTGCACTTGAAGGTATTTCTTCAATTCTTGTAGAGCTGCTTCATGTTTTTCTCCCCATTCAAACTTTTTGTTTTTGTTCAGGATATCATAGAATTCCTTGCACTTTTCTGAGGATCTTGATATGAACCTGTTTAATGCCTCTACTCTTCCTGTTAACCTCTGAACATCCTTCATGTTAGATGGTGATTTGATGTCTAGGATAGCTTTGATCTGCTCTGGGCTTGCTTCTATCCATCTTTTAGTCACCATATATCCTAAAAACTTTCCTGCCCCCACTCCGAAATGGCACTTAGCAGGATTTAGCTTCATATTAGACTGGCCCAGGATATTGAAGGCACATTCTAAATCCAGGAGGTGATCCTCCGCTTTCTTGGATTTCACCACCATATCATCAATATATACCTCCATTGTGTCCCTCAGTTTGTCTTTAAACATCATATTAACCAGCCTTTGGTATGTTGCACCTGCATTTTTTAAACCAAAAGGCATAGCAGTATAACAGTATATACCTGTTGGTGTCATGAACGTTGTATCCTCCTGGTCGGATGGTTCCATTTGGATTTGTTGAAATCCTGAGGATGCATCCATGAAAGTCAGCATTTCATGTCCAGCAGTTGCATCCACCATGGAATCTATATGGGGCAGTGGAAATGGATCTTTTGGACAAGCTTTGTTGAGGTCTGTGTAGTCTACACAAACTCTCCACTTCCCATTCTTCTTTTGGACCACCACCACGTTTGCTAGCCACTTAGGAAACTTGACTTCCCTAGTCATCTTGGACTTGAGCAACCTTTCAACCTCCTCTTGTATAATTGCATTTCTTTTAGGAGCGAATTTCCTTCTCTTTTGTTGAACGGGCCTAGAAGATGTCACACCCCCACCCGCAGCGGAAATGGTGATCGGGGCATGATTGGGTTTTCATCAAAGCTCATGACATTTATTATAATGTTTCATATTTATTATTTCTTTTTAAAGGAGAATCATTACAATCAATCATACTAGTACAACATGTTCTATACATTTTTCAAGACTTCATTATTTTTCTTCTAAGGCAAATTCCTATGTGTTCCTTGCTTCAACCTGTCCACCTGTATCATGTGTAAAAATGGTTTTTGGGTCAACAAAAAGTTGGCGAGTGAATCCTATGAAAAACATTTAAACGTGTTTATTGTGTCGATTATAAAATAAAGTGCATAACCACATATGAGTAAACGTAAGTGTAAATTAAATCACAAATCACATAATATTAATTAATACACACGCACACACCAAATGTTTGTTTTTGAGGCACGCGTTGTTCAACTCGTCTCCCACGAGGAACTGATGGGCCTAATGAATGATTTTGAGGCACGCGTTGTTCAACGAACTGATGGGCCTAATGAATGTTTTTGAGGCACGCGTTGTTCAACTCGTCTCCCACGAGGAACTGATGGGCCTAATGGATAATTTGCACACAACTTGACAATATGTAACACATCACAACAAACAATATTTACATTCTAAGTTTAGATCATATAATGGTATAGCACGAGTTTGAATAAGCGAATTAATTTAAGCGACACATGATACACCCCAAAACATGAATAAAAGGGGAATTTGTAAGAATTCACTCACCGTGGGTGCGTTTCTTGGATTGATGATGAATGCGCACGAATTTGGATTTAATCGGCAAGGAAACTAACCTAGATAATAACATAATAATTCGATAAATAAATAAACTTTTATTTGATATTAATATTTTTAATTAGTGTTCTTAATGGGATTGTTAGATTTATTTTTATGAGTTTAAGGAAATTTTCTAACTTCAAAAATATTATTTTTAAGTGTTTTTAATTGATTTTTAAATAAAATAAATAAATAAATAAAAATAAAAATTTTGACTTTTTGACCGTTGACCATTGACCGTTGACCGGTTGGACTGTGTTTAATTATGCGCTGAGTGAGGTTCGAACTCGTGACCTTCCGTACGCGTGCACGCAGCTCTACCAACTGAGCTACGTGTCTAACCCGAAATATATTGAAATTTCATTATACATATACACATACTAGAGCTAACATATTTTTATTTAATTTAAAAGGTTTGAATAATTTCAGGGGCGGTGTAACTAACCGGATTCGAACTCGAGACCTTGGCTTCGTGTTGCACACAGCCCGACCAATTGGGCTGTGTGACTAACCCGAAGGATATAAGATTTTTATTAAATTTATATATTTACTAGATTATTTCGTTAACTGGTTTTAAAAAGGTTGTGTATAATTGGCGAACCGGAATGCATGTACAGACTCGAACTCGGGACCATGGTTTGAAATTTGCACACAGTCCACCACTGGACTGTGTGTCTAACCCGGTATATTTACCGATTTTAATTTCCCTTAAACACATTTCGAACTTCATCTTCTTCAATTCATGAAACCAGAGCATTAACCCGACTGGTTAATCAAATCTTATTGAATTAGTTGATTGATTATTACTGATAATGAAAATAATTTAAACAGAAAAGGATTTAAGGATGTTATACCGAAAAGGTGTGATCTCCGATGAAGTTCCGGTGGCGGAAAGAAATTCTGGCGAAGTTTATCTTGCGACAGAGGTTCTATCAGAAGTTTGAGGTGAGTGCGGTGCTTTCTGTCTGAGCTCTAGAAGTCTTATTTTAGAGTAAGGCAGAAGAGATGAAATGGGTTCGGTTTTCCGGCGACTTGCAGAGAATTCCGGCGATGTTTCATAAACTGCAAAATTGCACAGAGGGTAAGGATTGAGAGCTTGCGCGAGTTGGTTTGGATGATTAGAGTCAGTATTTATAGAGTTACACCATCCTGCCTTTAGTTATTTCGGTTTCAAGATTTCCGGTTAAGTCTCTCCGGCGGTTACGTCTGGAATTGACTGTAGACGTCGGTTATAACCGATGTCGTAGTCGGTTATAACGTTATAGTAAAAAGGAGAATGGCTAAACTCGCGGATTGCCGGATTTTCCGGTGATCGCGAGTTCTGTCACACTGAAAGTCCGGATTTTGATTTTGAGTTTTATGTTAAGTATTATTTATTTCAGTATTAATCCAAACTTAAGCGTGTGGCGGAGTGGTGTGTTGGTTGCTTGTTGAACCGGCTGACCCGGGTTCGAAACCCGGCAGCCTCAAATATTTTTTATTCTCTTATTTTTTTATGATTTATTAATTATGTTTTAAAATTCTAACAATGTTTATTAATTATGTATCGTTTAAAATTAAAATAACCAATATATACGCGACGAAAATTATGACTGACTATTCGGTTAATAAACGAAGCGGGTTTTGGAAACCCGTTTTTTTTACGGATGTTAAAGTATCCCCTACTTTTAGAATAGTGGTATATTTGACTTGTGGAGAGGGTGTTTTAATTTGACAATTACATAATCAGAAGAGGGTGAAAGTTTAAATTTTATTGGAGGCGGTAACGTTCCTAGTAAGGGTTGGATACCCTGCTACAGGAATCGCTTTTTGATGCCTAAGATAAGGAATATTGATAAACAGAGTTGATTGACTAGGTATGATCTCATGCACAAGAGTTTTGAGAGAATCGATACGTTTGGAAAGATAAGGTTATATCCTAAAACAAAACTTCTACCACTAAAACCTACATGGAACCTCTCATAACCGCCTGACAATGCCTCTGATCCTTTGGCAAGAATACTTATATATAGGAAGTACCAGCGCCGTATCCACCATATTCTTGTCAAATTTTCATTGGCTTTATCAGTAAGTTATGATTAGTTCTATGTGACTCTAGAACATAAACAAACACAACAACCAAAGCTTGAGTCTTAATTCTGAAAGTATACATGTTTGAATGATGACCGTACCTCTCTCGTTTGTTATGATGAAGAGGTTAGTCTATGTAGAAGTGAGACACAACCCAACTTCTTTGAATGATGAGATTGAAATACGTTGAGATGTATGATGATATGAATGCTAAATCAGTGAGTATAAAACAAACTTCAACCATGACATTACTAAATCCTACATGGAACTTCTCATAACCGCCTGACAATGCCTCTGATCCTTTGGCAAGAATACTTATATATAGGAAGTACCAGCGGCGTATCCACCATATTCTTGTCAAATTTTCATTGGCTTTATCAGTAAATTATGATTAGTTCTATGTGACTCTAAAACATAAACAATCATAACAACCAAAACTTGAGTCTCAAATCTGAAGGTATACATGATTGAATGATGATAGTACCTCTCTCGTTTGTTATGATGAAGGGGTTAGTCTAGGTAAAAGTGAGACACAACCCAACTTCTTTAAATGATGAGATTGAGATACGTCGAGATGTATGATGATATGAATGTTAAATCAATGAGTATAAAACAAAACTGAAATAGTAATTCGCATTAAGATTCTTGGATAAATTTCCAATTTATAATTGAGATACGTGAAGATTGAGATACGTCGAGATGTATGATGATATGAATGTTAAATCAATGAGTATAAAACAAAACTGAAATAGTAATTCGCATTAAGATTCTTGGATAAATTTCCAATTTATAATTGAGATACGTGAAGATTGAGATAACATAAAGAAAACATAAAAACTAAGCGGTTGGAGTTGAATCTTGATTTTTGGTGAAGAAAACTAGTTGGGTGGTTCGTTTGGTGTGGCATGCTTTGGCCTAATAGGTCCTTCATACTCTCATCGTTAGTCCCCAGGTAGGCAAACTGGTCCGTTATATTGGATTTATACGAATACCAACCTAGACAGGACGTTCCGACTACCGGTACTTGTACCCTTACGGTTACTACATGCCCGTCGTAGAACTCGCTTTGATGGGATTGAAAAACGAAAAAAATGCGACAAAATCTTGATTAAAAGAATATGAGGATGACTTGAATATGTGAACATTGAAATATGCGTGATGAATGTATATGTAAGCATGTTATGTTTGACAATAAGTATAACTTATTAAATATCACACAATATGATAGTGGAAGTGTTTGCATGTATTTGTGTATGTAATAAATATGAAACAAATAAACATCATGAGTTTGCATGTAACCACATAAACAATTAAAATCTAATCAACTATAGTATAGGCTCTAAGGGTCTAATAACCTATCCTATATCCTTATAGTCATAAGCTCTGATACCAATCTGTCACACCCCGACCCGCAGTGGAAATGGTGATCGGGGCATGATTGGGTTTTCATCAAAGCTCATGACATTTATTATAATGTTTCATATTTATTATTTCTTTTTAAAGGAGAATCATTACAATCAATCATACTAGTACAACATGTTCTATACATTTTTCAAGACTTCATTATTTTTCTTCTAAGGCAAATTCCTATGTGTTCCTTGCTTCAACCTGTCCACCTGTATCATGTGTAAAAATGGTTTTTGGGTCAACAAAAAGTTGGCGAGTGAATCCTATGAAAAACATTTAAACGTGTTTATTGTATCGATTATAAAATAAAGTGCATAACCACATATGAGTAAAGTAAGTGTAAATTAAATCACAAATCACATAATATTAATTAATACACACGCACACACCAAATGTTTGTTTTTGTGGCACGCGTTGTTCAACTCGTCTCCCACGAGGAACTGATGGGCCTAATGAATGATTTTGAGGCACACGTTGTTCAACGAACTGATGGGCCTAATGAATGTTTTTGAGGCACGCGTTGTTCAACTCGTCTCCCACGAGGAACTGATGGGCCTAATGGATAATTTGCACACAACTTGACAATATGTAACACATCACAACAAACAATATTTACATTCTAAGTTTAGATCATATAATGGTATAGCACGAGTTTGAATAAGCGAATTAATTTAAGCGACACATGATGCACCCCAAAACATGAATAAAAAGGGGAATTTGTTAGAATTCACTCACCGTGGGTGCGTTTCTCTTGATTGATGATGAATGCGCACGAATTTGGATTTAATCGGCAAGGAAACTAACCTAAATAATAAGATAATAATTCGATAAATAAATAAACTTTTATTTAAGATTAATATTTTTAATTAGTGTTCTTAATAGGATTGTTAGATTTATTTTTATGAGTTTAAGGAAATTTTCTAACTTCAAAAATATTATTTTTAAGTGTTTTTAATTGATTTTTAAATAAAATAAATAAATAAAAAAAATAAAAATTTTGACTTTTTGACCGTTGACCGTTGACCGGTTGGACTGTGTTTAATTATGCGCTGAGTGAGGTTCAAACTCGTGACCTCCCGTACGCGTTGCACGCAGCTCTACCAACTGAGCTACGTGTCTAACCCGAAATATATTGAAATTTAATTATACATATACACATACTAGAGCTAACATATTTTTATTTAATTTAAAAAGGTTTGAATAATTTCAGGGGCGGTGTAACTAACCGGATTCGAACTCGAGACCTTGGCTTTGTGTTGCACACAGCCCGACCAATTGGGCTGTGTGACTAACCCGAAGGATATAAGATTTTTATTAAATTTATATATTTACTAGATTATTTCGTTAACTGGTTTTAAAAAGGTTGTGTATAATTGGCGAACCGGAATGCATGTACAGACTCGAACTCGGGACCATGGTTTGAAATTTGCACACAGTCCACCACTGGACTGTGTGTCTAACCCGGTATATTTACCGATTTTAATTTCCCTTAAACACATTTCGAACTTCATCTTCTTCAATTCATGAAACCAGAGCATTAACCCGACTGGTTAATCAAATCTTATTGAATTAGTTGATTGATTATTACTGATAATGAAAATAATTTAAACAGAAAAGGATTTAAGGATGTTATACCGAAAAGGTGTGATCTCCGATGAAGTTCCGGTGGCGGAAAGAAATTCCGGCGAAGTGTATCTTGCGACAGAGGTTCTATCTGAAGTTTGAGGTGAGTGCGGTGCTTTCTGTCTGAGCTCTAGAAGTCTTATTTTAGAGTAAGGCAGAAGAGATGAAATGGGTTCGGTTTTCCAGCGACTTGCAGAGAATTCCGGCGATGTTTCATAAACAGCAAAATTGCATAGAGGGTAAGGATTGAGAGCTTGCGCGAGTTGGTTTGGATGATTAGAGTCAGTATTTATAGAGTTACACCATCCTGCCTTTAGTTATTTCGGTTTCAAGATTTCCGGTTAAGTCTCTCCGGCGGTTACATCTGGAATTGACTGTAGACGTCGGTTATAACCGATGTCGTAGTCGGTTATAACGTTATAGTAAAAAGGAGAATGGCTAAACTCCCGGATTGCCGGATTTTCCGGTGATCGCGAGTTCTGTCGCGCTGAAAGTCCGGATTTTGATTTCGAGTTTTATGTTAAGTATTATTTATTTCAGTATTAATCTAAACTTAAGCGTGTGGCGGAGTGGTGTGTTGGTTGCTTGTTGAACCGGCTGACTCGGGTTCGAAACCCGGTAGCCTCAAATATTTTTTATTCTCTTATTTTTTTATGATTTATTAATTATGTTTTAAAATTCTAACAATGTTTATTAATTATGTATCGTTTAAAATTAAAATAACCAATATATACGCGACGAAAATTATGACTGACTATTCGGTTAATAAACGAAGCGGGTTTTGGAAACCCGTTTTTTTTACGGATGTTACAAAAGTTTTATCAATTCCAAGTTTGTGAGTTATAATATCTTTCGATAAACCTGTCATGTCTTCCTGTTTCCATGCAAACGTGGACATCCTGCATTTCAAAAAGTTAGTAAGCTAATTCTCAATAGCCTGAGGGATATTGGCCCCTATAAGCACCGAGATATCTGGATTATCCTGATTCAGGATAAATTTCTTAACATCCTGCTCCGAAGTCTCCATGATATCTTGGGCCTGTTTCTTTAATTGCTATCCTGCCCTGGATTTTGTTGACGCCTTCATTGAAGAGGAATAGCATTCCTTTGTCTCTTGCTGGTCGCTTTCCACTTTGACTACCCCCAAGGAGTATGGATCTTGACACACTGATGATAGGTGGAAGGTACGACTTTCATATCGTGAATCCATGGCCTGTCTAATATAATATTATAGCAGGACAATGAATCCATGACACAGAATCGTTGCATCGAATTCACTCCTTCAACATATATGGGCAGTTTTATCTCTTCGACAGTATTTTTTGCTTCCCCACTGAATCCCACGAGCAGTGTTGACTTCGACGTGATTTCAGCTTCTGGAATATTCATTCTTTTCAAGGTATCCAATTGAATGATATTGACCGAGCTACCATTGTCTACTAATATCCTGCGTACAAAACGGTTAGCAATATACAAAGTAATTACCAGACCATCATGGTGAGGATCCTGGATGTTATCCCGATCATCGCTATCGAATGTTATCACTTTGTCAGTTGTTAGTGATGTTATCCCCGTTGGCTTGTCCCCTCTTTCTGCCTTAGCCTCCTTAGCATGTCTCTTAGCGGCGGAGTATGAGGTTCCACATATATCGGATCCTCCGGATATGAAATTGATTATCTTGGCGTCTGGAGGAGGTGATGCTGCTTGTTCAAGATCCTTCTCAGTATCCTGACCCTTATTCTTCTTTATGCCAAGAAGATCTTTCAAGTAGCCTTTGCTCAGCAAATAGCTTATCTCCTTCCTTAGGGCTATGCAATCTTCTGTTACATGTCCAAAATCCTCATGAAAGGCACACACTTGGAGTTATCATTCCAATCGGCCTTTTACTGATTCTTCCTTGGCCACCTTGCTTTATCTCCTAAACCTTGCATGGCATATATCAATTAAGGAATATTAACAGAAAAACAATATTGTGACAATTCAAGATATTCTTCAGCATCTTCATCCTCAACATCATTCACTCTCTTGCTGTCGTTTTTAGCATACGGCTTAGAACGGTATGGTTTATATGAGGATTCTGACTTCCTGTTTGTCGATTCATATGTTGAGGATGTATTCATCCTCTCCTGCATCTTCCTGTCATCCTCGAGCCTTATATATCTTAAGGCCCGATTCTGAGCTTCGTCTAGGTTCCTGCAAGGATTCATCACAAGATCCTGATAAAACTGGGAATCCTTCTGTAATCCCATCTTGAATGCTTGTGCTGCCGTAGCAACATCAAGATTCAGGATATCCATGGATTCCCTACTGAATTTGTTAACATAATCCCTTAGGGATTCTTGTGGTCCCTGTGTGATCCTCTAAACGTCACTCGTTAGTTTCTCAAAGCTCCTGCTACAAGAAAATTGACAATTAAATAAGTTAACTAAATGTGCAAAAGACGTAATGGAATAAGGTGGAACATTCAGAAGCCATTTTAAGGCTGATCATGTTAAGGTGGAACCGAAGCCTTTGCATAGGCATGCTTCTTTAAGATCAGGGGGGATTGGATTCACTTCCATCCTTTCCCTATACTGGGCGACATGCTCTTCAGGATCCGTCGTCCCATCATACAGCTTCATGTTGGGAGTTTGGAATCTCTTTGGAATTTCTGCATCACAAATGTGGTGAGCAAAGCGGGATATGTTGTGACTATCCTGGGATACTTACGGTATTGGCTGCACTACCACAGGTACACTTGATATCATATCCTTCATTTTATGGAGTTCTCTGGACAATGCCAAAGCCACACCTATATCCTGCGAAGACCCAAGATTGTTAGTAGCAAGGGTATCAGCACTATTAGACTAGTTACCAGTTTGACGATTCTGGCCATATCTTGGAGCATATCCTGGATCCCTGATAGATGATATCCTGGCCGATGAGGGGATTTCTAGGATATTGCTCCGGGAGTGACTAGGTATGACGTTGCCCTAATCCTCAGTATACACCGCTGAACTAAGGTTCAGATTCCTGGGCTGCAAGGGGGTGACAACATCCTCAGCAGGTCTCTTGGAGTTGGACTTCAAGAGTTGTATTTCTCTCATTATTATCTGGTTAGTCTCCTGCTGTTGCTTCATCTGATCCTGTATACTACCAAACAAAGTTAGAATTTCATCATTTGAGGCCATAGTAGGAGTTCTCCCTGATCTATAGACATTCTGAGCAGGAGGAGCGTCTCGGGATGTTTGAGTTTCAACCCTCCTTGGATGAGCTTGAACTTATGGTGGTGGTGGTGGAAGTACCGAAATGGTTGCAACAGAGCTCGTAACAGGCATGGAGGAAGAGCTCATGTTTGATTTCGAAGCCATTGAAAATAGTTGTGAAAAACGTTTTGAAAATAAAAAAGCCAAGTAGTGATTTTAACAAAGCTTTTAGTAGAAATAGCACCACTTGCCCCACGGTAGGCGCCAAATTATTTATGTAAAAAATTACCGAAGCAATTAAGTGATCGGATTAGTTTTATGAGGTAGTGTGCTAGCAATGCTTGTGAAAAATATGTTGGTGTATTCGTTTATAAAAACACTTTCAGGAAATAGCCTCAGGATATGAAACTATACCAATAATCAAACAATGAGCTGTAAAAGTAAAAGTGAACACGGGATATACGAGGAAAGCCCTTGATCAATCTAGATCTCCGGCATAAAACCTCGGGAGCTGACAATCGCCGGCTGCCTTGTTCTGCTTGTTGCTTGAATATCCGGGATACAGTGCAGTATAATGCTCGGATCAGATGTAAGTGTTACAATGATTTTGAAATGTGAAGTGTTGGTGCGAAAATAGCAAGTGATTAGAGAGTGTATGTGATCAGGTGTTCAAAAGTGTCCCTCTTTCTAGTGATCCGACACCCCTTTATACAGTTTCTAACTCTAACTAACTATCCTATATTCCCGGGATGCTGGGAATATTCCCTTCTGAACGTTGGGGGACTGTTTCAACTTATTTTCCACGTGCATATAAACTATAAATCCGGGTCTTCAGCTCATATAACCGTTACAACATTCACAGCATTGACCAACATCCGAAATTCTCGCAGAATATGCCTTTCTTCTATTATGAAGTTACAAGACCCATTCTTCCTTCATCAACGTCCACTTTTCAACCACCTTGAGTGAATCTTCAGGGAGACCAAGTCCTTTAACGTTGGTACCTTGCAACCAAAGAAAATCATTAGTAGCGAGCAGGATACCCTCGCAGGATGTTACCAATATCCTGGTTCAGTATCTTGGCCAGGATATGCCTTCGGGATATATGCTCGAAATTCCACCCATAACAACGATCTCAATTGATCAAGGGCTTTCCTCGTAACTTCTTGTGTCCTTAGTCACATCATTACTTAATTTTATGGTTAATATTTTGGGTGGGGTTCGGCTATAAAGTCCATTTTTCCTACAAAGTGTACAAAGTCATAAAACACCACAATTTCAGCCATAAAACACACTCAAAACCCACAAATAACATAGTGAAGATCACTAAAACACAATATCCAAACGCTAACAGTCCATAAAAATTTTAAACACACCATCGTAGAACTATGAATATAAAACATAACATGATAATCAACATAAAACATACTAATGTTAGTCATTCGATAATCAAAGCCTTATCATTCAAAACACAACACAAAACCCACGAATATAGCGTTTTAGTAATCTTCACTTTGTTATTTGTGAGTTTTGAATGTGTTTTATGGTCAACATTATGGTGTTTTATGACTTTTTACACTTTGTAGGAAAAATGGACTTTTTAGCCAACGCACACCCTATCCTGAGTCATATTATGGTATTTTTTAGTAGTATTTTAGCAAATCATACGATATTCTGTCTCAGATTCTTAGCATCTTTGTCTAACTTCTCAATTTTACATTATTAAATGAAATTCTTAATCGATTACAATTTAGCACACTACCACACATAACACATTTGATCAACTAATTGTTTAGGTAATTTTTACCAAAACACTTATCGGTGAATAAACTGTCAATGGATGGAAACCCTTAACGATTTCACAAATGAGATTTTTTCAGTGAATGAATCTCAACGAATGGGTGTTAACAAATGGATCTAAAGAAATGACTCAACTCCTAACAAATGAGAACCTATTCGCTAAGAAAACCATAAAGAATGACTCTATTTGTTACAAATTTCCTAACAAATGAACAAATAACCACACGAATGAACCTGATTTAAAAAAAAAATCAACGAATGTCTTGATTCCCTAACAACTCTATGACCACTATTAGAACACTGGTGACAATTTCAGTGAGTTCTCCGTCGTAAATCACTAAAAACCTTGTCTCTAATGTAACATCCGTCAAAAACCGGATTTACCGAACCCGCTCCGTTTATTAACCGAACAATCAGTTAAAAATTTCGTTGCATATTTAATGCCCAAATTAATTTTAAACGATACATAATTAATAAGTATATTGGAATATATAATTTGTTTTTGAAAAACTGTTAAAAATTGTGAAATAAAAATAAAAGGCTTCTGCCGGGTTTCGAACCCGGGTCAGCCAGAATCAAACAACAGCCTTAACACTTAACCATCCAACCACTGCGCCACTTGTATTTCTTGTTCAGTATTGAAAACAATTAATTCATATCATGAATCTAAAATTCAAAAAACCGGCGCGCCTAATTGCAGTCGTCGGAAATCCCGACTATCTCGCCAAGTTTGGACAGTTACTTCCGTTTTAACGTAAACTTTAATCTCATCATCAGTTATAACCGACGCCTGAGTCCGCGACACAAGTTATAACCGCCGGAAAACGTAATAACCGACGAATCAAGACGGAAATCGGACCAAATTCATCGATGTCCTGCCTTATAAAATACCCTCTCTAACCTCTGTTAGCTTTTTCGCTCACAATCACACATTTTCCCGACGTAATTCCACTCGCCGGAAATTTCTATAACTCGCCGGAAAACCGACCCTTTCACTTCTGAGCCTTACTAAACACCCAGAACTCGTACCGAAGCCACTCACATCCATCTCAAGCTTGCTGAAGACTCTCTGCCGCAGGACACACGTCGCCGGAATAGTCTGCTGACATCGGAGTTCCGCCGGAGAAACAGAGGAGTCCAGTTTCGGTATATCTAACACTTAATCTTTCATTCTTTTTATTTATCTCACCTGTAATTAACTGAAAAACACTAAAAGAACATGATTAAAATCGTTGAACCAGTCAGTCACCGTTTCTGGTTAAGATTAACGAAGAAGACGAAGTTTCGGTAGTATATAAGTTTAATTTAAATCAAGATATAATTCGGGTTAGACACACAGTCCAGCGGTGGACTGTGTGTCTAATTTAACACGCTAACGTTCCGAGTTCGACTCTTGTCCCACGCATACTCGCTTTGATAAAAATGTTCTCTTTTTACTAAACCGGATTCATTTCACATAGATGTTAAATTTAATAAAAACCGGAATAATAACCAAGATAGACACACAGTCCAGTGGTGGACTGTGTCCGCATTTAAAACACAGGTCACGAGTTCGAGTCCGGACTACCGCACCGATCCGGACAATTATCAAACTTTTTAAATAAGGCAGAAATGAAATTATTTAGTTTGTATATAAGTATAATAAAAATCAGATTATATCACAAGTTAAACACACAGTCCAGCGGTGGACTGTGTGTTAACCTAAACCACAGGTCCCGGGTTCGAGACCTGTGGAGAGCAACGGTTCGACGCATTAAATCGTTTTTAAAAATAAATGATTTTCAGTTTAATTCAATTAGTATATAAATATAATTAAAAACAGAAATATATCGGGTTAGACACGTAGCTCAGTTGGTAGAGCTGCGTGCACGCGAACGGGAGGTCTCGGGTTCGAGCCTCACCCGGCGCAAACAATTTCACAGCCTGACCGGTCAACAGGTCAACAAGTCAACGGTCAACGGTCACAAAAAGTCAACTTGTTTTATTATTTTTATTTATTTATTTTATTTAAAAATCAATTAAAAATATTTAAAAATAACATTTTTAAGGTTAGAAAATAGCCTTAAACTCACAAAAATATATCCAATCATCCTACAAAAATTGATTAATAAAATCCCATTATTTACCAAACCATTATGTTATTATCTAGGTTAGTTTCACTCGTGGTTAAATCCAACTTCGTGCGTATTCAACATCATCAACCGAACGCACCCAAGGTGAGTGAATCTTACAACTCCTCTTTTTAATTACACGTTTTGGGGTGTGTCATGTGTCACCAAAATTAACTCGTTTATTTAAACTGGTGCCATACCATATTGTGATCTAAACTTAGATTGTATGTATTGTTTGTAGTTGTGTATTTCATATTGTCAAGTTATATGCAATTCATTCATTAGGCCCATCAGTCCTCGTCCTCGTGGGAGACGAGTTGAGCAACGCGTGCCTCAAAACAAATCCATTATTGTTCTTGTCTGTATTATTTAGTTTATATTGTTTGTAGTTATGTATTTCATATTGTCAAGTATATGCAAATCATTCATTAGGCCATCAGTTCCTCGTGGGAGACGGGTTGAGCAACGCGTGCCTCAAAACGATCCATTATTGTTCATGTGTGCATTATTTAATATTAAATGATTGGTGAGTAAGTTTACATCTATTTTTACTCATGTGTGGTTGTGCACTTTATTTTAAAATCAATTAAATAAACTTGTTCAAATGTTTTTCATAGGATTCACTCGCCAACTTTTTGTTGATCCAAAAACCATTTTTACACATGATACAGGTGAACAGGATGAAGCAAGGAAAACATAGGAAATGCCTTAGAAGAAAACAATGAAGCCTAGATTGATGTTTAGGACATGATGTAATTATGATTGTATATTTCCCATTAAAATGTATTAATGAATATGAAACGTTATAATAAATGTCATGAGCTTTGATGATAACCCAATCATGCCTCGATCAACTTTTCTGCTGCGGGTCGGGGTGTGACAGATTGGTATCAGAGCCATGACTATAGGGATATAGGATAGGCTATTAGACCCTTAGAACCTATACTATAGTTGATTAGATCTTAATTGTTTATGCGGTTACATGCAAACTTATGATATTTATTTGTTTCATATTTGTTTATACTTACAGTCAAACATACATACTTACATACACATTCATCATACATATTTCAATGTTCATATATATTCAAATCATTTTCATACTTTTGTTATTCAAAGATTTTGTCGCAATTTTCAAATCTCATCAAAGTAAGTTCTGCGACGGGCATGTAGTAACTGGAAGGGTACAAGTACCGGTAGTCGGAACGTCCTGTCTAGGTTAGCATTCGTATAAATCCAATATAACGGACCAGTTTGCCTACCTGGGGACTAACGATGAGAGTACGAAGGACCTATTAGGCCAAAGCATGCCACACCAAACGTCGTTCGAACTAACCCCACTTTGAGGTGTCACCGTGTCTATACCTGGACACATTCCGAATATCACACGTTATATACATATTTCTCGATTTTCTCCGGGTTTTAGTGTACGTAACCAGGCTAACACATGCGAACCATATGAAAAACCCGGTATTCATGGGGGCCCACATGATTACGAAGGTGAAGTATGGCGGCATGCAAGGCCTAATGACGAGCAAAGCCCAAGACATCCTATGGATGTAGTAGATTTATTTTTCTATATTTATTTTATGAATGTTCATTCCTAAGTGCGACCCATGAACCCAAAAACATCCAACTCATACTCTTGACATGTATTCCTTGTAGATGTCTTCTAGCCTCGCCCATAGGAAGATGAGAGCAGGAAAAGCTCGCGAGCGCATGGCTGCCCTAATCGCTCAACAAATGACTGCTGTAATACCCAACATTGTAATACAAGTTCAACAAGCACTTACCGCTAATCCTGTCAACCAAGAAAATCAAAACGTTATCAACCCTCCCCCAAATACCACTAAATGCACCTACAAGCGTTTCAAATCCTGCGACCCTCCGAAATACGAAGGGACTGAAGGTGTCACCGCTCTCCTCCATTGGTTTGAAGAAATGGAGAACACTTTTCTAAATTGCGATTGCCCCGATGATCGCAAAGTGCGATATGCTACTGGTCGTTTATATAGAATAACACTTACTTGGTGGAATACAGAGAAGGCTAAACGAGGTGTTGAAGACGCTATGACTTTGACTTGGGAAGAACTGAAGGAAATCATGACAAGACGGTTTTGCCCAAGGAGCGAAATCAAGAAATTAGAAGATGAGTTCTATTCGTTGAAACAAAAGGAAGGTGACCACACCACATACAACAAAAGATTCCTCGAGTTAAATCAAATGGTTCCCAACTTGTTCACTCCCCTCTACCGTTTGATCGAGCACTACATTCGAGGTCTTCCGTCAAAGATTCAGGACTCTGTAATAAGTACCACGCCTGCAACTTTGGAAGCAGCTATGGAGTTAGCTACAAAGCTCACCGAAAACCGAATCCGGAACAAAGACTTCAAGGAGGAGAAGAAGAAGGATAAGGCATCGACTGAAACTTCAAACTCCACCCAAACCGAATCCCCTCCTCAACCCACTTTTAAGAGAAAACGAGATGGGCAACTTTTCACTGTCACACAACGTAATCAACCAATTTCACACGCCATACCCATCCAAGCTATCCCAATCACGCAAATAGCACCCAACTCAACTTACCCAATTAAGAAACCATACCTTGGACCTCACCCTCGATGCAACACCTGTTTTTATCACCATCCCCCTACCTTACCTTGTCGACTATGTGCGAATTGTGGACACTATGGTCATTTGAGCAAGGTTTGCCGCACCCCTCAAAATCAAATCTCACCCCTTCCTCAAAATATGATCCAAACCTATCAACAACCCCAATACCCCATGTTCCCATATGTTCAAGCTTGTTTTAATTGTGGCGACCCTACCCACTTTAGAAACACGTGCCCTCGATTGGTTAACATCATAAACGCTCAAGCTCAATCAAACCCCGGTAACCAAGTAAATCAAGAAAACCCAATCACTAGGCCACCAGCAAGAGGAAGAGTGTTCAACATCAACGCCAATCCTGTTGAAGATAATGACGGCCCAAACGAAAACACCCAACTAGACCCCTTCACCGAAAATCAAGATTCAACTCCAATCGTTTAGTTTATGTTTTTCTTTATGTTTTAGAATCACATAGAACCAATCATAACTTAAGGATAAAGCCAATGAGAATTTGACAAGAATATGGTGGATACGCCGCTGGTACTTCCTATATATAAGTATTCTTGCCAAAAGATCAGAGGCATTATCTGGCGGTTATGAGAGGTTCCATGTATAAACTGTTTGAGTGATTATTGTTTATTATTTTCAGTATATGCAATACGATCGGCTCCGTTTGATTGAGCCTTGATTGCACAGACATTTTTCATTTTCAGTACATGCAATACGATCGACTCCGTTTGATTGAGCCTTGATCGCACAGACATTTTCCATTTTCAGTACATGCAATACGATCTTGTGGTTGTTGTGTTTGTTGTAGAGTCACATAGAACTAATCATAACTTGTGGATAAAGTCAATGAAAATTTGACGAGAATATGGTGGATACGCCGCTGGTACTTCCTATATATAAGTAATCTTGTCAAAGGATCGGAGGCATTATCAGGCGGTTATGAGAGGTTCCATGTATAAACTGGTTGTGTGATTATTGTTTAGATTATTGTTTATTATTTTTAGTACATGCAATACGATCGGCTCTGTTTGATTGAGCCTTGATCGCACAGACATTTTTCATTTTCAGTACATGCAATACGATCGGCTTCGTTTGATTGAGCCTTGATCGCACAGACATTTTTCATTTTCATTACATGCAATACGATCTTTGGGTTGTTGTGTTTGTTGTAGAGTCACATAGAACTAATCATAACTTGCGGATAAAGTCAATGAAAATTTGACAAGAATATGGTGGATACACCGCTGGTACTTCCTATATATAAGTATTCTTGTCAAAGGATCGGAGACATTATCAGGCGGTTATGAGAGGTTCCATGTAGGATTTAGTATGTTTTGGTTGAAGTTTGTTCATCATACATTTCAGTGTATTCAATTTCATCATTTATAGAAGTTGAGCTATGTCTCACTTCCACAATGACTAACCTCTCCATCATAACAAACGAGAGAGGTACTGCCATCATTCAAAACATGTATACTATCAGAATTTAGACTCAAGCTGTGGTTGTTGTGTTGTTTATGTTTTAGAGTTACATCATAGAACCAATCATAACTCACTGATAAAACCAATGAAAATCTGACAAGAATATGGTGGATACGCCGCTGGTACTTCCTATATATAAGTATTCTTGTCAAAGGATCAGAGGCATTGTCAGGCGGTTATGAGAAGTTCTATGTAGGATTTAGTAGTTTCTTGGTAACTAATCATAACTTGCGGATAAAACCAACGAAAATTTGACAAGAATATGGTGGATACGCCGCTGGTACTTCCTATATATAAGTATTCTTGCCAAAGGATCAGAGGCATTATCAGGCGGCTACGAGATTTCCATGTAGGATTTAGTATTGTCTTGGTTGAAATTTGTGTTACATTCATATCATATCATCATCTAAAGAAATTGGATTGTGTTCCATTTCTACATAGACTAACATCTCCATCATAACAAACGAGAGAGGAACTATCACCATTCAAACATGTATGCTATCAGAATCTGGACTCAAATATTGGTTGTTGTGTTTATTTATGTTCTAGAGTCACATCATAGAACCAATCATAACTTACTGATAAAACCAATGAAAATTTGACAAGAATATGGTGGATACGCCGCTGGTACTTCCTATATATAAGTATTCTTGTCAAAGGATCAAAGGCATTGTTAGACCGTTATGAGAAGTTCCATGTAGGTTGTAGTATTAGAAATGTTGTTTTAGGATATAATCATATTTTCCCAAACATATCAAAACTCTTACGCATGATATCATATTTAGCGAATCAACTCTGCTTATCAATATTTTTACCGTAGGCAACAAAAAGCGATTCCTGTAGCAGGGTACTTAACCCTTACAAGGAACGTTACCGCCTCAAACAAAAACTTAAACCCTTACTTTTTCTAAGTATGTAACTGTCAAACTAAACACCATCATTTTAGTCAAATATACCACTACTTAAATTTCGGGACGAAATTTCTAAAAAGCAGGGGATACTGTAACATCCGTCAAAAACCGGATTTACCAAACCCGCTCCGTTTATTAACCGAACAATCAGTTAAAAATTTTGTTGCGTATTTAATGCCCAAATTAATTTTAAACGATACATAATTAGTAAGTATATTGGAATATATAATTTGTTTTTGAAAAATTGTTAAAAAATGTGAAATAAAAATAAAAGGCTTCTGCCGGGTTTCGAACCCGGGTCGGCCAAAATCAAACAACAGCCTTAACACTTAACCATCCAACCATTGCGCCACTTGTATTTCTTGTTCAGTATTGAAAACAATTAATTCATATCATGAATCTCAAATTCAAAAAACCGGCGCGCCTAATTGCAGTCGTCGGAAATCCCGACTATCTCGCCAAGTTTGGACGGTTACTTCCGTTTTAACGTAAACTTTAATCTCATCATTATAACCGACGCCTGAGTCCGCGACACAAGTTATAACTGCCAGAAAACGTAATGACCGACGAATCAAGACGGAAATCGGACCAAATTCATCGATGTCCTGCCTTATAAATACCCTCTCTAACCTCTGTTAGCTTTTTCGCTCACAATCACACATTTTCCCGACGTAATTCCACTCGCCGGAAATTTCTATAACTCGCCGGAAAACCGACCCTTTCACTTCTGAGCCTTACTAAACACCCAGAACTCGTACCGAAGCCACTCACATCCATCTCAAGCTTGCTGAAGACTCTCTGCCGCAGGACACACGTCGCCGGAATAGTCTGCTGACATCGGAGTTCCGCCGGAGAAACAGAGGAGTCCAGTTTCGGTATATCTAACACTTAATCTTTCATTCTTTTTATTTATCTCACCTGTAATTAACTGAAAAACACTAAAAGAACATGATTAAAATCGTTGAACCAGTCAGTCACCGTTTCTGGTTAAGATTAACGAAGAAGACGAAGTTTCGGTAGTATATAAGTTTAATTTAAATCAAGATATAATTCGGGTTAGACACACAGTCCAGCGGTGGACTGTGTGTAAATTTAACACGCTTACGTTCCGAGTTCGACTCTTGTCCCACGCATACTCGCTTTGATAAAAATGTTCTCTTTTTACTAAACCGGATTCATTTCACATAGATGTTAAATTTAATAAAAACCGGAATAATAACCAAGATAGACACACAGTCCAGTGGTGGACTGTGTGTGCATTTAAAACCCAGGTCACGAGTTCGAGTCCGGACTACCGCACCGATCCGGACAATTATCAAACTTTTTAAATAAGGCAGAAATGAAATTATTTAGTTTGTATATAAGTATAATAAAAATCAGATTATATAACAAGTTAAACACACAGTTCAGCGGTGGACTGTGTGTTAACCTAAACCACAGGTCCCGGGTTCGAGACCTGTGGAGAGCAACGGTTCGACGCATTAAATCGTTTTTAAAAATAAATGATTTTCAGTTTAATTCAATTAGTATATAAATATAATTAAAAACAGAAATATATCGGGTTAGACACGTAGCTCAGTTGGTAGAGCTGCGTGCACGCGAACGGGAGGTCTCGGGTTCGAGCCTCACCCGGCGCAAACAATTTCACAGCCTGACCGGCCAACAGGTCAACAAGTCAACGGTCAACGGTCAACGGTCACAAAAAGTCAACTTTTTTTATTATTTTTATTTATTTATTTTATTTAAAAATCAATTAAAAATACTTAAAAATAACATTTTTAAGGTTAGAAAATAGCCTTAAACTCACAAAAATATATCCAATCATCCTACAAAAATTGATTAATAAAATCCCATTATTTACCAAACCATTATGTTATTATCTAGGTTAGTTTCACTCGTGGTTAAATCCAACTTCGTGCGTATTCAACATCATCAACCGAACGCACCCAAGGTGAGTGAATCTTACAACTCCTCTTTTTAATTACACGTTTTGGGGTGTGTCATGTGTCACCAAAATTAACTCGTTTATTTAAACTGGTGCCATACCATATTGTGATCTAAACTTAGATTGTATGTATTGTTTGTAGTTGTGTATTTCATATTGTCAAGTTATATGCAATTCATTCATTAGGCCCATCAGTCCTCGTCCTCGTGGGAGACGAGTTGAGCAACGCGTGCCTCAAAACAAATCCATTATTGTTCTTGTCTGTATTATTTAGTTTATATTGTTTGTAGTTATGTATTTCATATTGTCAAGTATATGCAAATCATTCATTAGGCCATCAGTTCCTCGTGGGAGACGGGTTGAGCAACGCGTGCCTCAAAACGATCCATTATTGTTCATGTGTGCATTATTTAATATTAAATGATTGGTGAGTAAGTTTACATCTATTTTTACTCATGTGTGGTTGTGCACTTTATTTTAAAATCAATTAAATAAACTTGTTCAAATGTTTTTCATAGGATTCACTCGCCAACTTTTTGTTGATCCAAAAACCATTTTTACACATGATACAGGTGAACAGGATGAAGCAAGGAAAACATAGGAAATGCCTTAGAAGAAAACAATGAAGCCTAGATTGATGTTTAGGACATGATGTAATTATGATTGTATATTTCCCATTAAAATGTATTAATGAATATGAAACGTTATAATAAATGTCATGAGCTTTGATGATAACCCAATCATGCCTCGATCAACTTTTCCGCTGCGGGTCGGGGTGTGACATCTAAGAATCAATGCACAAAATTTATAACAATCAACTCAGAATCACAAACTCAACAACCCTAGGCAATCAATTTTAACATTAAAACCTAACCATTTTACGTCAGTTTTATCTCAAAATCTAAACCAAAAAACTTGAAAGGTCCTTTACACATACCGATTCGATTGATTCTAGTGTTTACGTGTGAACTAGTATGCGATATCTACGAATACACACTCGACGTAAACATGATGTAAATAAACGTTTTCAGCTTTCTATTAAATTGACAAAACGTTTACAAAACACACACACAAGCTTAGGCTCTAATATCTGGAATTTTGGGAGGGGTTGTGAGATTAAACGACTGTGGTTGTTTATATAACCACAACTGCCATTCGTTAGGATGTTCTTCGTGAATGACCACATTCGCAAGGATGTTCCTAGTGAATGGCCACATTCGTATTCCCATTCACTAAATACCCTTAGCGAGTGGGTCTCGTTTGCTAGCCTATAAACTTTTGTGTAACATATGTAACATAAACACCAAACAAGTTATTCTAGACAACTTTCCACACACCATACAACCAAAACTCGACACCACTATGCTATAGGCACTTATGTATGAACAAGTTCTTAATTGATTTGTATACAAGTGCTCAACTTGAAGCCAATAAGAAAGTTATGAGCATCCAGGTTATATCATTGATCAGATATTTATATTCCACAGTTCAAAGTTCTGAAGGTAACGACTATGAGCGACTCAAGATGCAGACACACCATTGGTGTCAACTCGCAAGGCCAAATCCTGATTTATACCAAGATATAAATTCACCACCTGGTTTGAATGAGGACCTTAAGACTACCACTCAATGGGCCAATATCGAGTTAAAAAAGCAAAATGTTTGTTCTCAAAATTCAAGAGAAAACAAAAAAGTTTCTTGTTCTATGAAAGTAAACCACATGAAAAAATAACCAAAATCAAAATCAAATCAAATAGTAATATACTCAAATTTCTTAATAAACTTACGGAAAGCTTAAAAACATTAAAGTATACATACAAACGACATCCAACGTAAATGACCTCCTGATGGAGGAGATGTGGTGTTAGAATTATACATACAAACGACATCTCCAATGTAATGGACGTCGTGTGGAGGAAATGTGGTGTTAGAAACCAAATGACACCGTTGGAGGTGGCCGTTCATATGCCACTGCGTCTGCGTTTTTGAATGGAACAAACGAGTGAAACTGAAAGGCTTGCCTTCCATACTTTTTAGAAATGTTGGGCCCCACAATCCACTATTTATTTAATCACATTTTTATAATTCTAATTATTCAATACATATCTCGACTCTATTGCATATTTTTTATTGCTTTTATTAAATTTCTAAAAAGCTCCTTTTTAATATACGTGTGTGATATACGATCTTTTATCTAAAACTAAATGGTTTAAAACTACAATGTCTTCAGTCAGTATAGTAATAGCTCATTGAAATGTGTATACTAATAATTATATATCTACATTAAAATTTAAAATACCGTAAAAGTATAATGAATGCTTTTAGTTTTCTTTATCAAATTTTCATACAGTTGTAAAGCGATTAGTAATAATATTATTATTAATATATACTAAAAGTGAAGATTCATTTTTGAATTACTTTTTTTTCCTCTTACATTCCGTATATTTTCAACTTGATTTTTTTCAGCAAGGGACAATGTATATATACGTGCATACACGTAGCCTTATTTATATATTATTATCTGCAAGTAATTGCTTTGATACAATAACCTTATACACAAGGTTATATAAATTTTTAAATTCAACGTAATAATTAAGACATATTGATGTGTACTTGAATAGATATAAATCTCATGATCAAATATAGTCGTTATAAATGGTATAAACTCGATTTACTTTATTGTTTTATTCAACCGCAATACTTATATAGATTACATATAGTTAAACTGGATACGTTGAAACATACGTTTTCATATAGTTAACGCATCACATAATCCACTCTATATAACGCTTTGACTAATCCACTCGATGTTTGTAACGGGCCAGCGGGTCATATTAATAGTTATACAATAAAGTTAAGTTACAGTTAGTAGGGGTGTGCAATAACTGAACCATTAACTGAGACCGAACCGAAAACCGACGAAACCGAACCGAACCAAAAACCTACGAAACCGAACCGAAATTAATCGAAACAGAATTAACAACAAGTTCGTTATTGGTTATTTTTTGTACCATCAGTTAACCGACATCAACCGAACCGAACCATGTATAGTTTCATATACTTCTAGCTTTTATACCTCCATTTCATGTATTTAATGTTTTATACTTTCATTTCATGTATTTATACCTCGATTTCATTTATTTATACCTCAGTTTCATGTATTTATACCTTCATTTCATTTATTTATACACCAATTTCATGTATTTATACATCAATTTTATGTATTTATACCTCCTTCACATGTATTTATAAGCAAAAATTTAGACCTTGTTTGATTTGGTTATTAACTGAACCGAAAACTGACAAATTAACCGAATTAACCAAACAGATTAACCGATGACTTCGGTTAATTCTTTTTTAAGCGTTAAACACACTATATATGTGTATATATAGCCCAACAAGGAACTAGGGAAAAATAATACAAAACGTACAACAAAAATGAAAACTACAACATACTCGATACATCGATCGAAACCCAATTCTCCCAATCAATCGAGGGTAGATTTGAGCGATTACATATCCAAAAAATGCATCCTCTTTGATTAGCTCCATCGTTCTCCTGGCTGGCATGAATGTCCCCTCAAAACACCTTAGTGTTTCTAGCAACCCATATTCTCCAAACCATAGCTATGTACACCATTTTTTTTCCAGCGCTGTGACCATGGCTCTCCTGTAAAGTTTTAATAATCTCTTTCAGAGATGGGTTCGTATTAGGCATAGTGGTTTTAACCCACACAAAAAAGTTCCACCAAATACTTCGAGCGAACAAACACGACGCAAAGATATGTTCCACTGTTTCTTCTTTGTACCCACATCTATCATAGTGGATGTCCGAAATATCCACTCTTCTGTGACATAACCCCACTTTTGAAGCCTCCCTAAGACTACACGGTGTGGAGGCTTGAAGATGGGGCATTATACAACACGTGGACCACGCGTCGACGTGTGTCACACACCTTTTGTATTATTTTATAATTAAAATTATATAAAATGTATTAAAAACTTATAAAAATATTACTAGTAATTAAACAAATACATATTACTAAATTAAAAACATTACATAAATTTTAAAAACATTACACAAAATAAACATACGAAACTAAAAAAACACATAATTTAAATAAAAAATCCAATGATTTCTCACGCCGAGCGAAGCTTGAATTCACGATGGTGCTCGTGACTAAAGTTGATGAGAGCCACTTGAATGATGCCGTCCTCCCCGAGGTTACCACCCTCGTGCCCCACGACGGTGTGGATTGTCTCGAATCTTTCGCAATCAAGACGGATCGTCCTAAAATGAGATGAGAGGGCGTCGACGGTTCGGTTGTTCTCACCCGTTTAGGCTTGAAAGTGTTGTCGGATTGTCCTTAAAAAAGGACCGCTCGAGCGCCTACCCGGCGTGTGGTGGCTCAAAGCTTCGATCCACGACTCGCAAAGTGCAATATCTTCTTCTTCGGTCCACGCAACCCGCTGCTATCCTCGGTGTTTTTGGGTGAAGCGGAAATGGGTGAGAGTTTGTACAAATTTGGGTGAAGTGGTGGAGTTTGTAAAAAAAGAAGAAGTAGGTTGTATTTATAGTGTAAAATTAGAATTTTTTAAAAACGTTAAGTTTTTTAAAATTTTAAAAGTTAACCATTAGGGTTAAACGTCTAACATTCACATCCATTTACCACGTGCCATGTCGACGCCAAAAACTCTTCCACGCCGGTGAGGATTCCCCGCATAATCAATAACGCCGTCGACGAGACGATGTGAACATCGTTGAAAAGCAACAATACCTTTTTGAACGTCAGCACCGTGTGGTTTAGATAAAGGGTAATTACTTTTCAGGGGGCCCACGCCAATAACTCGAATTGAATCGAACCGTGTCATCCGAACGGATTGTAATTACGTGGACTCAACTAGAAATAAAACGGTCCATTGTTCGAAGCTTATCAAACCAGACGGTATGGGGGCCGGCCCATGCCCGGCGCCGGACCCCCACACCGCCCCCTTGGCCCGGCCGCGGCACACCCGGCCTCCTCCTGCCGCCCTTGCCGCTCCACTTTGGCACATTTTTCGATTGAAGACCGTTGGTAACGGTCGTTTTAAAAAAAATATATATTTTTTTTCAAATTTAAATACACACTATCTCCCCTATTTCATACTAGTTTTCACAATTTTCTTCCCACTTTCAACCCAAAACACTCTCTTTTTATATCCAACTTTTAAAAAAAAATAATTTTTTCACTCACAATGAATTCTTGGTGGTCCTCGTCTTCGGGGGAAGGAGAGATGTTTTTCGCAAACTGTGTGATGCGGGCGGCTCAGATTATTGCTGAAGAACAGGAGGAAGAGGATGATGTCTCGTCTGAAAGACGAACTAGGCAACAACAGATTAACAGAGACCATGAAGGTATATCTTTAATAACCTTTTTAAACTTAATTGTTATTTCATCATTTAATAATTTTTTTTACGATAGGAGCGCACGAAAAATTGGTGAACGATTATTTTTCGGGTGCACCCCTATACGATGGCGAGATTTTCATGCGTAGGTTCCGGATGAGTCACCGGTTATTCACACGGATTGCCGATGATTTGGCGGCGTTCGACCCTTTTTTCACGTTACGATACGATGCTCGTGGCAAACGGGGGTTCATCACTTTACAAAAGTGTACTGCGGCCATTCGGCAACTTGCGTACGGTACAGTGGTCGACGCTTTGGACGAGTACTTACAGATGTCGGAAAGAACTGCACGGGAATGCTTGTACAAGTTTTGCGAGTTTGTGGTGAAACTGTATAGCAAAAAATATTTGCGGAAACCAAACGCTACTGATGTTCAACAATTGTACCAAGCACATGAAGCACGTCACGGGTTTCCGGGAATGCTCGGTAGCATTGGTTGTATGCATTGGCAGTGGCACAGTTGCCCGAATGCGTGGCGAGGACAATATACACGAGGCGATCAAGGCCATCCAACATTAATACTAGAGGCTGTGGTATCACAAGATTTGTGGATCTGGCATGCTTTCTTCGGTCTTCCCGGTTCACTTAATGACCTTAACGTGTTATACCAATTAGCGATCTTCACAGACATCGTAAACAGAACCGATCCAGACACTAGTTTTTCTGTTTCCGGGGTGGAATATAGGCGCGATTATTATCTTGCTGACGGAATATACCCGTCTTACTCTACAATAGTCAAGACTCTTCCATACTCGGAAGACGAAAAAAGGAAAAAAATTGCCAAGCGGCAAGAAAAGACATCGAGCGTTGTTTTGGTGTTCTACAAAGAAAATGGGGTATCATTCAACAACCGGCATGTGCATTCACACCAAAGAGGTTGCGGCTTTGTATGTATGCTTGCATTTTGCTACATAACATGATTATCGAAGACGAAGATCGGGCGATTTGTGAGTATAGCGAGAATGCATCTATCGGCAATACTGTCCCGGTTGGTCAGGGGCAACAAGATTTAAACTCGTTCTCGCTAACCAACGAATACGTCCATGCAAACCTTCAAGCCGACTTAATAGAACACATATGAAACAACGTAAACGACGAGGACGGTGACGAAGACAATAACGAGTAGTATGCTTTTTATTTTTTTAATTTAAGGTATTGTAATTTTTTTTTCCTAGGTTATGTAATTTTTTGATCAATGTAATGCTTTTTATTTTTTTAATTTAATAAAATATTTTATGTAAAAAGTTTTTTTAAATTAGATAATAAAAAACATAAAATAAATAAAATATTTAATTTTAAACCATGCCCATCCTCAACCCCTCATTTAGCTAGAATCCTCTAAAGCATGGGATGTGACATCTACGTGGCGCCCATCCTTTGGGCCGTATCCTTTATAACTTTAACGTTAACCTCAGGCCCATTGGATCTTGCGTAACCGCCCTTCGCACTAATCACCGGCGAATTTCCGGCGACCACTCCACACACATATGGCTCCGAAGAAGAAGCAACAACAGCAGCAGCAGAAACAGAAGCAGAAGGCATCTTATTCATCCAAAAACAAGCCACAGTCTTCCACCGGTCCTAAACTCCAAATTTCGGCGGAGAACGAAAACCGTCTCCGGCGGCTTTTAATCAACTCCGGCCGTTCAACGGCGGATCCGGTACACGAAGATTCTAATCTTACAAAGGCGCAGAAGGCGAAGAAGCTACACTTCGTTTACGAGAAGCTCTCGTGCGAAGGCTTCACTGATGATCATATAGAACGTGCTCTTTCTCATCTCAAGGTATTTAATCAATCTCTGTTTAATAATATTGTAATGAACTGATTGAAGAGGTTTCGCACAATGTTATATGTATGACTACACTGATATCTGCAGCAAGTATTTCAGTATCATTAGGAATAAGAAAATATCGATTTTGCAACAAAATTCGTCGCAATTTTTCATTTGAAAATAGCTAGGGTTTATGCTAGGATTTGAATTATAGCTAACTCGTGTATTGAAATTCGATAGAAGATTAGTGGAGCATAAAATATAATTATCCTTCATTGTTAATTTCACATACTAAGGTTGTGGTTTGAAGTTTGAATGGTTTAAATCTTGCAATTGACACAATAGAAGTTATATAAGTATATATATTTTTTTCGTGAAACATATTTGAAACAATTTTTGATCAGATGACTGTTTACTTGACAATGCTTTCAAGTAACTATGATATTTCGTTAGGTTTGTAGTTGTTATTCGATGTTCGTGTCAAATGTGCAAAAGGACTAACTTGTCTGGTAGACTGGTATTGGTGTACATTTGTTATTGTTGACATTCATGTATGTGCTAGTTATTTCTTGTTCACAATGGGAATCCTGTACTGTTAAATAACTAGTCCAGATGGTAACCCTGAATTTGTTAGTAAGAAATACTTTAACTGCAGTTAAAACATGATATGATTTGTATATTGTTGTTAACTGAAGCAAATAAAAATGGGAAGTAGAGCTTCATAGCGTATAGGAGGCTGCAATATTATCTGTTTCTTTTGCTCAAAATATCAGAAAGCTTGTCTGATATGTTCCCTTTTTATTTGTTGAAAAGGAAAGTGCTACTTTTGAAGCCGCTTTAGATTGGCTATGTTTGATTTTGCCACCAAATGAGCTGCCATTGAAGTTTCGCAGTAGTACTGCAGCTCTTCCAAGTGACGGTATGCAAAAGTCATTTCTCATGTACTTTTAATAGAATCAACTTTAATGTTTCTCTTGTTTTACATTTTAGATATCTGACATCTTGTGACTCATTTTTTAATTTAGGTGGCTCTGTGGGCATCATATCAACTGCACGAGATGACTGGGCCCCTTTGCCGGACTCATCAGTTGCTACTGAACATGAAATCGAAGAAATATCAATCAAGAGTAAAGTGCAGCGAAAAGTTGATACATTGGATTCTTTCCAACAGTCTCAAGCAGATTGGATCCGTCAATATATGGAGCAACAGGAAGAGGTGATAAATCATATCATTTACCTTGTTGTATAACAAACCTGACTAGATTATGTATCATTGTAAGATTGGTATTCCACGTGATTTCTATTGATGTACAATAATCTGAATATATACAACTTACAGCGAGATCTCCTCTCAATATAATATAAATCCCTATCAAACTAAACAAATCATTACTATATATAACGCTAGCTAATACACCCCCGCAGTCGAAGCGGGAGGAGAGCGGATGCTGAGACTGGACCGAAAGTCTTCACATAAGATCCGCTGGAGCCCTTTGGTGAAGATATCAGCAATCTGGTAACGAGATGGCACATGGAGGAACAGCGAGATCTCCTCTCAATATAATATAAATCCCCATCAAACTGAACAAATCATTACTATATATATACGCTAGCTAATAATCATGATTCATCATTCATGCTGAAGTTATCTTTTACGTATGATTTGGTACAATTACATGAACATGTCCAAATGTTTTCTTTTGTTCATTAAAATTCGTCACCGTAAATGCAAACTAATGAATCGTGTTCTGCATTATTTGTAGGATGAATATGAATCATGGGAAGATGCTGCAGTTAATGAGGTACTGTTGATGCTATATATTGGTCCGCTAGCATGATCTTTATATCGGAAACTTTCCTTGTTGTTTAAGCAACCTATTTAAATCTTCCTTATATTGTTTTCTCTTTTTAGGCATCAGAGCCAAGAAGCTATGATATTATTCGAGAAGAATATCACAGTGCTCGGTTGCAAGCTATTAATGCAAAAGAAAGAAAGGATAAGAAAGGCCAAGAACAATCTGGTCAAATAATTCGTAAACTTAAACAAGAGATGGCTGCCCTAGGTTAGTTCAAGTTTATATTTGATGTCGTACGATTTCATTTTCGTTATAAAATATGTAATGCGAATACTGCATGCAGGTATATCAGTTGATACATTAGCTGCCGAGTTTGAGAGTCGTCGTCGTGCCATTGAGAACCAAAACGTTGAAGCTGTTATGGGTGGAGAAGATGGTTGCATAGAGTCTACAGTCGAGCAGGTGGGCCCGCAAGATAAAGAAACAGTTACAGAGAGTTGCTCTACGCAAGATGTTTTGGTAAGTGTTCGCAGTCAAGATGGAAGTGTTGCAGATGAGGACTCGGGAGATATTGAGCTTGGTGATATGTTTCTAGAAGATTCATCGTCTGATCAAGTTTTGCCTCCGGAGATTGTGGAGTGGCAAAAGAAGGAGAAAATGAAAGAGTTATCAAGTGAAAAGAACTTGGAAAAGTTGGAGGGAATTTGGAAGAAGGTGATCCTTGCTTTCATGAGTTTGTTTTGGTGATAAAAGTGTTTCGGATTATGCTAATTTTTCCTGAGACATGTTTATGGGGTGTTTATTAGAGGCGACAACTATGGGCAGGTTCGGCGGGTTGGACAATATGTCAAATATAGTCATTTTTGGCACGGATCAGGTTAGGTTGATCCGGAACACTAGCTGTCCAGGTTCTTTAAAATCTGCAGCTAAAGTTAATGTCAAACATGATCACAAAATGTATAATTTTTCGGTAGTGGGAGGTTCAACGGGGAACACTAAAAAAGTAAAAGTGGGGAATCGACTCAAACGAACTCCGATTTGACTCGTTCCAGCGGCATTGGAGCCGGCTCGACGAATCCTATAATATATATATATATATATATATATTTAGGGTTAGGGTTTAGCTTTTAGAATATAGGGTTTGGCTTTTAGGGTTTATCATTAAGATTTATAGCCGTAGGGTTTAGGGTTTAGCTTTAGGTTTTAGCCTTTAGGGTTTATAGTTTAGATTTTACGGTTTAGCTTATGTTTTAGTCTTATGGTTTTGCTTTAGGGTTTAGGCTTTAGCTTTGTTAGACTAAGTTATTTAAATTAGACAAGTTTATTATTATTAAGGGTACCAAGTTGTAATTAGTTTATCTATATATAGGGCCTTGTATTCTTCATTATTTATCAATAAAAACCTATTTACAATTATACGTTTCAATTTATCAGAGCTTATACGCTCTGGGATTCCCTAAACCCTAAAAGCAGCCGCAGCCTTCTTCTTCTCCTCTCTTATTTTTCTCTTCACTGCTGCAGCTATCAACCCTAACCAACCTAACAGCCGATTACCAATCCTGTGGCTGCCATCTTCCTGCATCGATTAACAAACCTAAGCCTATTATTATGGCTGCCATAACAACCTTTACAAATCAGGAAAAAGCTATCCATAACTCTCACAAGTTTGCTTTCAACCTAAAACCTACAAACTATGGCTACTGGAAACAAATAGTCGAACCCTTCCTTGCCTCTCATAACCTACTCGGTTATGTGGATGGTACCATCCCTTGCCCATCAAAGGATGTTACAACTGGAACAACCACCACTGTTAACCCGAGTTATGCTCCATGGATTGCCAATGATGCTCATGTCCGTATGCTTATTGTCAACACAGTTTCTGAAGAATCTTTTCAGCATGTTCAGGGACACACTTCTCGTGAGGTATGGTTATCACTTGAACGCGCTTATGCATCCGTTTCCTCCTCTCATGAATTTACTCTCAAAAGCCAACTGCTGCGAATCACCATGAAGGGTGATGAAAAACCGGCTAACTATTTGGCCCGGGCTCAAGAGTATGCTACTGCCCTTGCCAACATAGGAGAACCGATGAAGGAAAAAGATCTGGTCATGTTAACTGTTACCGGCCTTCGTGAAGAATATAATGGCCTCAAGGCCAACTTATTGGCTCGTTCCCCTCCTGTTACTTTTACTGAACTACACGGGTTACTGAGTGACCATGACTACATGATCACAAAGATCTTGGCCACCAATCAGCAGGTGCCACACGCCTTGTTTGCGGCTGCCACAACTTCACAACAGCCCCTTACGGCTGCTGTCCCAACTCCACCACAGCCAAATATTGATTCTCTACCGCAACAACTTCATAGTCTTCAACTCATGGCTTCTCAGTTGGGATATCAACTTCATCCTGCATCTTCTTCACAACCACAAGCTTACTTTGGGTCTCGATCCTTTCACAACAACAGAGGCAACCGTGGCTCTCGTGGTTCTTCCCGTGGTAACTCTCGTGGTGGCCAAAATAACCGCAATCAGGACAACACTAACACTCGTCAATTCTCTTGGGCGTCAACACAGAACACAGTCTATGGCCACTGTAACCGTTGTGGTATTGGTCATCTCCCATCTCAATGTCCAAATCAACCGAACCAATCACGTGCAGCACGACAAGCCAACTTTGCTGCTCACTCTGATGTTGCCTCCCAATCAGGATTCACTTGGAAGCCTGACACTGGATGCAATGGACATGCCACCCCAGACTTATCTAGCATTGACAACTCGGAGGCCTACTTTGGTAATGATTCTTTACTTATTGGTGACGGTAACCCACTACCAATTTTTCATATTGGCTCCTCAACTATTTACTCGCCTAACAAAACCTTTAAATTATCTAATATACTTCATGTTCCTGACCTTAAACAAAACCTTTTGTCCGTTCAAAAATTTTGTGTGGATAATGATGTTTTCTTTGAATTTCACTCATCTTATTTTGTTGTGAAGGACGAGTCTACACGCACAACCCTCCTAACGGGTCCCAGTGAACAGGGTTTGTACTCCATTCGTCTTCCTCAGCTCAAGTCTATCCCTAAAGTCGCTTTCACGGCTGTCAAAGCTTCTTCTAGCATTTGGCATCAACGCTTAGGACATCCTCATGCTCAAGTTTTTCGTTCAATTATCTCTCATTGTTCTTTACCTATTACTGACAAGTTTTCAAATACATTATGTACTCCTTGTCAACTAGGCAAGTCGTCAAAATTATCTTTATCAGACTCATCTTTTCGTAGCAAAAATTTGTTGGATCTTGTTTATTGTGATGTTTGGGGGCCGTCGCCCGATCTGTCTGTTGATGGTTATCGTTTCTTTTTGTTATGTGTAGATCACTATTCTAGATACATGTGGTTTTATCCCCTAGCTCAAAAATCAGATGTTTACAATGTGCTAACCAACTTTATTAAAAATCAGACTAAGTTATTTAAATTAGACAAGTTTATTATTATTAAGGGTACCAAGTTGTAATTAGTTTATCTATATATAGGGCCTTGTATTCTTCATTATTTATCAATAAAAACCTATTTACAATTATACCTTTCAATTAGCTTTAGGGTTTAGAGTTTCTAGTTAGGGTTCGACAAGCGGGTTCCAAT